>WNNJ02000089.1:0-211472 GCA_012934845.2 Pomphorhynchus laevis | reverse complement strand
AAAATATAATAAAGGTATCACAAATACGGAAAAGCAGCTTTCCCTATGGCATCCTCCATCCGTAATTTCTTTTTGAATTCGTTGATATTGCTACTGCACACTGTTGACTCTCCAAGCCTATTCCACAGAGATACAACTCGCCGATCAAATTGGACAGCTCGTTATTTTCTTATCCTTTCACGTCGCAGGGTTAAACCATGGCCTTGGAGGATATTGGATGAGCGCAAATTAAGACAATCTCGAAGTGGATGATCCAAATCATTAAGAATTTGCCAGACCATACTCATATCGATGTACCGGCGGGTCCACGTGACAGTCTCAAGTCTAAGTGCTTTTAATCGATCAGGGTACGACAAAAATTTCAGTTGCGGTGCTAGCTTGGTAGCTCTATGAAGTACCCTCTCTGAACTAATATGTTCTTTTGAATTTTGGGGATACACACACGGCGTAGCATATAGAAGACGGCTCAACACATGAGCAAAGATTAGCGGACGTAGGGCAAATTGATTGAGTGCAATGAAAGTGCGTTGAAGTTGACCGATTATCCCCAACGCATTTGAACAAGCATGTTCAGTATGTGTGACGGTACTCAAATCACTGTTTATCCACACTCCCAAGTCCTTATATTTGTTCACTCGTTCTATATCACTGCTTTGAAAGCTATAATTAACTAAAGATTGAGCATTTCCGCCACGAACACGTAAATGTTTGCATTTTGATATATTTACAATCAACCTATTGAGCAGAGCCCAATTTTCGACTTCATCGATATCCCGTTGCAATTTGACTATATCATTGGGTGAACGAATTGCCCGCCAGATTTTCAAATCGTCTGCATATAAAAGCATCCGAGAATCAATAAATTCCGGAATATCGTTGATGTAGACACTAAATAACAATGGTCCCAATACTGAACCTTGAGGCACCCCTATATTACATGGCCGCGAAGAAGAGTCAAAATTATCTGCATGAACACAATAACTACGATTGCTTAAAAACGATTCAATCTATCTAACAAGCAAAAATGGAATGCTACTTTTCTCTAGTTTATTTAGGAGGAATCTATGGTCTACTCTGTCAAATGCCTTAGAGGAATCGAAGAATAGGATGTCAGTAGCAATGGATACGGCTTTATTAGCTGACAAATCAAGATGGGCTGCGAGTAGATTGGTAACTGTCGAATAACCCTTACGGAAACCATGTTGCTCAGAAGCTATTACTTTATTCTCACTATAAAACTTGACCATATAACCATGTATAATTCGCTCTAACATTCTACAACATAAGCAACTAATACTTACTGGTCTGTAATTGTCTACTGAAGATCTATCACCCTTTTTGAAGATGGGGTGAATGATCGATTGTTTCCACTTTTTTGGAAGAGTCGTATCAATAATAGATTGTCGAAATATGGTACAAAATGGTGTATATATTGAGCCTGCTATCCGACGAAGATATATCGAAGGTAACAAATCAGCACCTTTGGAGTTTGTCTCTTTAAGACGATGCAGTTCAGCTAAAACTTTCTCAGGAGTTATCAAATTAGCTATGTCTAAACTAGGATATGAAACACTAGCACCTCTTATCGTCTCACTGTTCTGGATAGGTTCAGAATACTCGTTTGTAGTCTCTTTGTACAAGTAAAAATGCCTTGAGAACATCTCAGCAAGGTCGTCTTCAATAACGCTATCAAAATATTGGCCAATTGTTTTATTAGCGTTCCTACTACTATTCACATATAGAAAGAGAGCTTCGGGATCATGTCTACAACTATGAGCTAAACCATTTTCAAATAAATAGCGCTTATGTCGTTTTAAAGAATTGAAGAAATTTCTCGCCTGCTTATAAACACAATATTCACAAAACCCAGCCTTAAAGCATTTGAAACTAAAGTCACGAGCCTTCATCGCAGTAGCCAGCTCAGTATCAAACCAACGAGTGCTTTTCCGACTAGTCTTAGACTTCAAAGGTGAGAATTTTACCATTAGAGAATAAAGCGTCACGCGAAAATGATCCCAGGCCTCGTCAACTCCGACAACAGCCTGATCAGGCCAACTTACTCTATGCAGCTTTGATGTAATTGCATCATAGTTCGCCCGAAAGACATTAATCTGACGTTTGTACCGAGCATGAGTAAACACACTCATTTGTATATTTAGCAAAACTTTAACTACACAGTGATCAGACAAACCAACAGAAGAATCATATTGGATACTACTGATTAATTGACTGTTTGTCGATAGGCAAAGATCAAGAAGGGAAGAACTACAACTTGAAAAAAAAAGATTTATTTTAACGTGGCAAATGCGTGCCAGCGCACGCTTACATGACCACAACAAAAACAAAACTGTGAATCAGGCGTCGAGAAGGTGTGAACGGAGGAGGTGTTTGAATGTGATAAAAGAGGGAGCGCGGCGGACGTCGAGAGGGAGTTGATTCCAGGCGAGTGAGGCGGCGACGAGGAAGGATCGGAGACCGTAGTTGTTGGAGTAATTAGGAACGTGGAGTAAGAGGGTATGACAGGAACGAAGCGATAGCGAGGTGGGGCGAGTATCGTCTAAGAAAGGAAGGTTGATGAACGATGGGGAGCCGACAGCGATGAGACGAAAAGTAATGAGAAGAAGGCGGAGTTTGATGCGGATGTGGATGGTGGGCCAGGAGAGTTGGGCAAAATATGTGGATGTGTGGTCGAAGCGACGGAGACGAAAGAGCACTCGAACGGCGGTGTTGATTATTCGTTGTAGGGGTAGGATGATGGATTTTGGAGAATTGGCGAAGAGGCTAAGGCAGTAATCGATTTTAGGGAAAAGAAGCGATGAAAGAAGAGACATACAAGAACGGAAGTCGATAAGGGGGCGGATACGGCGGATGTCACGGAGAATTAAGTTAGACGAGCGGACCTTGTCACGGACGAAGGGTTTAAGGGAAAGGTGATCATCGAAATGGAAGCCTAAGAAAGTGAGATTGTGGACTATAGGGATGATCGATGAGGCAAAAGATACAATGGGAGGAGATATGCTTGGTTTACGGGGAAGGATCCACATTATTTTGGACTTTTCGGCGTTTAGAACGAGATGGAGATTGGAGAGACGCTTGTAGATAGAAGAGAGACAGTTGGAGGCAGAAATGGCGATGTCGTGTATGCGATGTGCGGGTGCATGAGCATAGATTAGAATGTCATCGGCGTATTGCATGACGTTAAAGGAGTAAGGTTTGATAAATGGAGAGAGATCGCCAAGCAAAAGAGAGAAAAGCAGGGGACCTAGGACTGAACCTTGTGGAACCCCGCAAAAAATAGGGATGGGAGGGGAGGATGATGAATTAGAACAGACGCGAAAGGAACGGTCGGATAGATATGAGGCGAACCAAGCTACGGAGGAGGAAGAAAAGCCGTAATCATAACGAAGGCGAGAAAGGAGGACGGAGTGGTCGACAATGTCGAATGCGGAGGAGAGGTCCAGGGAGATGAGAACACTATATAGAGCCTTGTCTCGAGAAATGAGTAAGTCGTTGTACACTTTTATGCATGCGATTTCTGTCGAGTGATTAGAGCGGAAAGCGGATTGGAAAGGAGGGTACAGATTGGATGAGGAGAGATAAGCGTTGATTTGTATTAAGATGAGGCGTTCTAAGAGCTTAGAAAGAGTAGGGAGTAGTGAAATGGGGCGATAGCTAGAAGGAAGGGAGGGGTCGAGCGATTGTTTCTTAAGGAGGGGACGAACGATTGCGGATTTCCAGTGTGAAGGGAAGATACGACTGCGGATGGACGAGTTAAACAAGGTTGTGAGAAATGGGGATATCGATGAGCATATAGATTTTAATATGTGGGTAGGCAGGGGATCGGCAGGTGAGGTTTTGTTGGGCAAGGACATGAGGACAGATGATACTTCTGTAGGTGATACAGGGAGAAGATGAAAGAGTTCGGGAAGGATGAGAGTAGACTGGGCAGAGTGGGATAGGATGGAGACCGGGGTGTGAGAGAGCAGCGTGGATACTTTAGTCTGGAGAAATGACGAATAATCATTAGCATTGATGTTGCAAGGCGTAGAGGAACGAGCCAGGATTGAGTTAAAAGTATGCCAGAGAGTCTTAGAGTTGAATGAAGTGATTATTTTATGCTGCCAAAAGGAGTTGCATTTGGTACGTAGTATGTGGAGATGAGACCGCCGATGCGCAAGATAGGTATCACGGAAAGACGGAGTGATCGAGCGGAAATCGCGTCTGAGAGAGCGGTGATAGACTCGAAAAGCATGGCGGAGTCGACGCTTTGAGAGTAGGCATTGGATGTCAAACCATGGGGCACGGTGCAAGCGACGGTGTGGGTGAGACTTGAAGGGCAAGAGAATATCGAGAGTGGATGTGAGTTCAGAGTCGAAAAGAAAGGCGAGATCGTGAGGAGATGAATATGTTATTGTGGGTAATGATAGAGACGATTTGAGCAAGGCAGAGCGGAGAAGGGAAAGGTCAATATTTCTCCAAGGGCGACGTAGGATTGTAGGTGTGTGAGGAGGGGTGTGGTTGCGAGCGAGATCAAGGGTGATAAGAAAGTGATCGGATAGACCAGGATCAGAGATGGACAGTGAGGTGTGGGCAGCAAAATGATCGGGGACAGCGATGATGTCGAGTGCCCCGCCAAGTATATGTGTGGGGGCAGTGGAGATTAGTTTGTAATTGTAGTTGGATAGAATGTTGATGAAGCGGATGGAATCTGTGGAAGAGGGGCGGTCTAGGCGGATATTGAAGTCGCCTAGAACGAGTGAAGGGATTGAGGACAAAGAACAATGAGAAAGGAGGTCAGCAAGTTCGGTTAAAAAATAAGGCTGTAGGAGCTGATGAACCAGGACGGTATACAATGGCGAGATCTAGAGTGATCGGGTTAGAATAACGACAAGTGAGCAATTCAAAAGAGCAAGGACTGAAAGGGGGATTGATTTTGCGAAGAGACGCTGGGTGACGCGCGAATGCGACGATGCCGCCATGATTAGAGGATTTAGAAGGGCATGAGCTGAGGGGGCGGGCGGATTTGACTAGGGAGCAACCGGCAGAGAGCAGACGGCGAATGGAGAGGTCGTCGGAATCTGAGTGCCAGGATTCGGTGAGGCAGAAGAGATCGATGGATTGCTTGGTGAATAGGTTGAGGATAAGATCGGATTTATTGAGAATAGATCTAGTGTTGAGGAGACCGAGGCGGAAACCGTGTGCTGTGGCGAAAGAGACTAGTGGAGAAGACACATAGGAGAGATGGAGCGCCATCGAATTTTTGGACGGGTGTGGACAATTTGAAAATTTCCGTCTATGTTTCGGATGGCGAGTGAAGTTTCGCCGTTTTCCTCGCGACGACGTTTTTCGATGCGGGCTGAAGAGATTTGAGCGATTTCGGAAGGGGCGCGATCGGGGAAAATTCGAGTGGTTGAAGATGACATGAGTTTGAATCGTTGAGAGAGGACAGAAGACGCGTGAGAGCTATGCTTGAAAACAATTTTTAGGAGAGGGGGCTGGGAAGGATTAGATTGAGAAGATTTGTTTAGACGGATGAATGCGACTGGAGAAATGTCCTTGAAAAAGGATGATTTATCCGCAGGAACAATAGACGAGAGGATGGATCTGAAGGCGGAAACATCGTGGTCCAGACGTGCTTGTGGAGATAAGGAGTTAGAAGGCGTGATATTAGTAACAATGACGCAACGATCGCGAGAAGCAAAGCGCTTCCGTAAAGGAGGACGACTGACGTGAGTAGGTGAGATCACGATAGAAGAGCTGCCAGTTGATGATTTGGAGGGATTTGGTTTGACGACGGGAGACATAGAGGATAATGATAATAAAGCGGGTGGCAAGCGATGTGAGGAAAGGTTATGAGTGGAAGGATAGTGGAGGCTGGTGGAGGTGATTTTGATTGATGGATGCAAGTTATTGAGAAACGAGACAGGAAGGACGGGACGTGGGGTGTCGGGGAGTGAACATACATTAGTTGTAACAATTTGCGGCTCCGTCACTGTATCGGTAGATTTATCATAAACTCGACAAAATCCATCTTGCTGCGATACAATTTGCGGCTCCTTCAGATTATCTGATAATGGATTATCTGATGATGACGTAGAAACGCAATGAGGGGTAGAAATGTAAGGTGATTTATCTGATACGACAAAAGAAATACTGGGTTGCAAATGGTCAATGACAGTAACATCAGAAGATTGAGCTGATTGATTGGGCAAAATTGAAGGATGTATAGTAATACCTGTAGAAGAGATGGGAGATTTGGCATTCTTAGAGGCAATCGAATGCGGGAGAATTGGGCATCGAGGTTGAGACTTATTACAATACGAAGAGGCATGTGTGGACATCGCTGCATTGCCAGATAGTTTCAATATATTTGTCTTGAGATTCTCTATTTCACTCTTCATCGTATTTATCATCTTAGCCGAACAGTAGCCACAGTAGAATTCGTTGTCTGCAAGGCAAGATGTCTGGGATTCTGAAGTCCAAATACTTACCCACGTGTGACAATCATTGTTTGAGCAAAGGACTTGTTGTTCAGATCCATTGGAAACATCTCTAACATCGGTGTTGGACGCAACATGGTTGGGAACTTGAGACTTTTGTTTTTTCCGACCCATTTGTATATAGTCGTTTGATTCGTGATTTTATTTTCCTCGTTGTATGATTGATTACTTCTATCTTCTGATTAGTTGATTGATTACTTCTATCTTCTGATGACCGTGTATGTTTATAAGAAACCAAAATTTTTTGTGTTCCAGTTTGTAATATTTATCTGATCTGAAAGTTGGACGATCTGACTGTTGAACGATTGTATGTTATTTTATTGTATGTTATTTTATTGTATATAGTTATTTGTTAACAGCTTAGAATTTCAAACTGAAAAGCGAGTATGTACATCAACAAATTGAGCAAGACCACAATAAGTAAAACACTCCATAAGGTCACAAGATTCACTATCACAAGTAGGAAGAACCGTATTCGAAGTGCATTCAACATCTGGCATATTCAGATCCCCAATTATCACAGTATCACAATCTCTTCGCGTATACAACTCTATCTCTTCAATGAGTTTCTTAGATATTGCCTTAGGAGCACGATACACAAGACCCAGTATGATGGGTGAGCTGTTATCAAACTTGACCTGACACCACAAACTCTCAACTCTATCAATAGACGATTTACTCAAAACGCGCACCTTAACTTCGTCTCTCATAAAGAGAGCTACGCCACCACCCCTACGCCCTATTCGATCACTACGGAACAAATAGTAGCCTGGGATGGATACCTCAGCATCGGATACATCACAATTAAGCCAAGATTCTGTAAAACCAACTATAATTGGATTAACAGACTCGATCCTAAACTTAAGCTCATCGACTAATTGTTAAGCACGAACAATTCAAAATATGCTTGAAAACAGACAAAACCTTCATGAACTAGGACTTAGCGAACCATGCAATGATCGACGATGTAAGTGCTGCCTTGAAATGGCCACAACAATAACATTTACAAGTCCGGTAACATGCTTAAAATATAATGTCCGCGGATACAATAATTGCAAGAGTAAAGGACTAGTATATATGAACATGTGCAATGAATGTTCAAAGATATATATAGGACAGACAGGAGGACAAATGAATGTACGAGCTTTGACTAGTAGATCCGACATAAAGTATAAACGAGCGAAGAATGACGGGGCAGCCAAACACTGCATAGAAAATGAAAACCATAAGATGGAGACGATAATTATTGAGGCAAATGTTCCTGACACGGCTAAGCGTAAACAAAGGGAAATGTTTTGGATCGGACAACTCATGGCAGACCAACAATTAAATGCCGAGCACATATATCACTTGCCGTGAACATATGAGTTCTGAAATTGGGTTATTTATATTTCTCTCTGTTAGTTGCATTGAACAATTTGATTTTCATTACTATTTTTTGTGCTAATCAGAACTGTAATTTTTTTGTAGATGTACTGAAGAAGGGCAGTTAGCCCGAAAGCTTTACAAGAAATTGCTCTTGGTCTTCATTTCCTGTTTTTTATCTACTTACGACAATTATTACTAATGTATCATTCAATGGATGATCCGGGATAGTATCAGTTTTCCGCAAATCTAATGGATATATATAGGTTATAATCGTTAAACCGGCTGTTGACGGGATCGTCCATTATGAGATCCTTTTTGTATATTTTGTTATTGAGTAAAACCGCCAAAAAAAAGACAAAAATAAATAAGAGCACTTGATGTGTTTTTTATAAACGCGTTTCACTTCAACAATAAAGTCTCGTCAGTAATCACCTTTATTGTTACCTTTCCTTAAATAAAAAAGGAAGTCACCTTTCCTTTAATGAAAAAGGAAAGGCTTTCTATGCGACCTTGAACTACCACGTATTATTATTGAACTACCAGTATTATTATTAACTGGTGGGATCGGGACATCAGCAGATGCGATTACCAAGGCGATTGCACGGAAATTATATGAGATAAGCTCCATCCGCGGATTCGGTCGCCTGGTAGCGAACAATAATAGTCATGTCCATTGCGAGAGCAGTTTCCATTTGCTGCGAGTTCTCCGATCCGTGAAGCATATCCTTTGCGAGATTAAATTTAATGTGTTTGCGATCTTCCCGATCCGTAAGGCATATACCTTTCGTGACCTCCGAGGATGTCCTGGCGCAAATGCGGATCACGCAAAGTGCTTTGTCGAATGCTTCAAGAGATTTGCTTTAGCAAAGATTTGTTTAAGCTAATGACATATCGACATACTGTGTTGATTTTAATGATCACTGCTCTCTGGGAGACTTGTAACTTTGAAAAAAAATTATAAAAAATTAATAAATTAAATATTTAAGTGATTTCTTAAAAAATACCAATATTTTATTACCACAAAAATTCTTTGAGTAATTCTTATTTATGACTTTATTTATTAAGTTAATAATTTATAAGCTTAATAAATTATATCGTTGAGAATTGCTTTCGGGTCAAAAGTAACTTTTTTATTGCGAACCATCCCCGAGAATACAAGGCAACTCAAGGCAGCTTAGATGAAGCCCCGTACAAGACGCTAAAATCAGATAACGCTTCGCTTGGATTCCTGTATCTTCTACTTAAGATACACAAACCAAAGTTGGAAATGAGACCAGTAATCGCATCATATAAATGTTTTTAACACAAGCTGGCGAAATACATTAATAAACTCATTTTACAGAATAAACCAGTGAGCAATTCCTTTATAAAAATGGACAAGAGTTTGCAAGCAAAGTAAGAACTCTTAACCCAACCGGATGCCGGTTTGCGACAGCTGACGTAGTCTTGTTATTTACAAATATTTCATTACAAAAGCTATTAATCTAAAAAAGATTTATTTTAACGTGGCAAATGCGTGCCAGCGCACGCTTACATGACCACAAACAACAAAACAAGACTGTGAATCAGGTGTCGAGAAGGTGTGAACGGAGGAGGTGTTTGAATGTGATAAAGGAGGGAGCGCGGCGGACGTCGAGAGGGAGTTGATTCCAGGCGAGTGAGGCGGCGACGAGGAAGGATCGGAGACCGTAGTTGTTGGAGTAATTAGGAACGTGGAGTAAGAGGGTATGACAGGAACGAAGCGATAGCGAGGTGGGGCGAGTATCGTCTAAGAAAGAAGGTTGATGAACGATGGGGATCCGACAGCGATGAAACGAAAAGTAACGAGAAGAAGGCGGAGTTTGATGCGAATGTGGATGGTGGGCCAGGAGAGTTGGGCAAAATATGTGGATGTGTGGTCGAAGCGACAGAGACGAAAGAGCACTTGAACGGCGGTGTTGATTATTCGTTGTAGGGGTAGGATGATGGATTTTGGAGAATTGGCGAAAAGGCTAAGGCAGTAATCGATTTTAGGGAAAAGAAGCGATGAAAAAAGAGACATGCAAGAACGGAAGTCGATAAGGGGGCGGATACGGCGGATGTCACGGAGAATTAAGTTAGATGAGCGGACCTTGTCACGGACGAACGGTTTAAGGGAAAGGTGATCATCGAAATGGAAGCCTAAGAAAGTGAGATTGTGGACTATGAGGATGATCGATGAGGCAAAATATACAGTGGGAGGAGACATGTTTGGTTTACGGGGGAGGATCCACATTATTTTGGACTTTTCGGGGTTTAAAACGAGATGGAGATTGGAGAGACGTTTGTAGATAGAAGAAAGACAGTTGGAGGCAGAAATGCCGATATCGTTTATGCTGCCAGAAGGATTT
This sequence comes from Pomphorhynchus laevis, assembly GCA_012934845.2. Lineage (NCBI taxonomy): Eukaryota > Metazoa > Acanthocephala > Palaeacanthocephala > Echinorhynchida > Pomphorhynchidae > Pomphorhynchus > Pomphorhynchus laevis. The sequence goes on along the minus strand of WNNJ02000089.1, from coordinate 201,235 downwards.
GCATTTGGTACGCAGTAGTTTGAGATTAGACAGGCGAAGAGCAAGATAGGAATCACGAAAAGACGGAGTGAGCGAGTGGATATCACGTCTGAAAGGGCGGTGATATACTCGAAAAGCATGACGGAGTCGACGCTTTGAGAGTAGGCATTGGATGTCAAACTATGGGGCATGGTGCAAGCGACGGTGAGGGTGAGGCTTGAAGGGCAAGATAAGATCGAGAGTGGATGTGAGTTCAGAGTCAAAAATAAAGGCAACGCATACCTAACATAAATAAAACGCATATCTAAGAAAAATTAAACCATAAAGTAAATATAAATACAAGGATCAAATTGAATTATCAGAATCCTTAAATATTTTGATAAATCAAAATTATTTAAAAGTAAGAAATCTATATATTATCTTTAACTTTATAGAATATAACGCCTACCTAAATATAAATACAAAGATAAAATTGAATATTAGAAGCGATTGTATTATATATAATATTTATTAATACATATACATAGACAAAGGGTTCCCGCAAATGGGCCCGTAAAATGTTTTAATTATGTCATTTACAGGCGCGGTGGATAGCTGATCGCGCACCGTGGACACACCGAGAAATCATCTTAGCCATTATTATTCCCACTGAGCTTTGTATTTTATTGATTTCGTCATTTTAAGAGGTGTCATTGCTCATTGTCAAGCAGCTTGCGATCCTTCTTAATAAAATTGGCGAACCGGTCGCAGATCTGCCAAGAAACGAAAATAATGCTGTTATTAATGACGCTCGTTCAACACTATTTATCCTCTCCCTATATTTATTTCTCTTCCATTGTTCGTGATATTCAAAACAGGATCCAAGACTCTTGCCAGAATTTGAAGGAGCGTAAGCGTTAAGCACACAAACATCGATGAAACTACACTCCGTTATATCCCCAAAGAGTCCTGAACAAGATATATCGAGTATCGCTTAGCGATCTGTTGTTGTGTTTTGATTTTCAAAACATATGTTATCATGTAGTGGAGATAACTTTGGTTCAATTGCAACGTTTTGGCAAACTTCGCTCAATTTGTGTGCAAGAAAGTCACGAACCGCATCATGTCTCATCGATGGCAGGCCACCCAGAGGACATGAAAATGTGTGGGAAATCGAATTTGCTTCACCACATTGACAATATATCGGTGAATCAGATGGGAGTAACGTATCTGGTGGCCAATGCATCTCGGAAGACTACGTTACTTATTCTTGAGTTAAAGTTGTTTGTCTGATACGTTGTAAGCCATGAGGATGCTCCGATTACTGACGCGTGCTGAATAGCGTTACTCAGAGAAGGATCAGCCTGGCTAAGGACCTCAACGCGATTCATTGTTTCAATTTCTTGCCTCCTTGCACGTGTATCCTTAAGTACTGTATGTTGCTTATTGATGAAGTCGATAACACAGAGATTTTCAAAACAATGATCACATATCTCACGTGAGGCATTATATTCATGATCGACGTCTCGTTTTGGATCCCTGACGCCGACGCCACCAGTTCTGGTACTAAGGTTGAAAACTCTCCACATAGCTTGGTATGTTTCAACGTCAATTCCAGTCAGATCAGACAGCATCGACCTTATTGAATGTATACGAGTCTCAAACCAATCTCCCGAACAATGACACGATCTTTGCAGATACAACCATTTGTGTTGGAGTGATCTTGTGAGAGCAACATATGCTATCTGCAGCTCGGATTGACCGATATGTTTGAGGCGAGTAACCAACTCAATCAACGAGCGCACAGCCGACTGAATATTACACTCGACGAATTTGTCTTTTCCTATATGAGATCCCAGTACAGTTATGCCCTCAACTTCAACAGGAACCCGTAGGTCGTCAAACAAAGTGTTAAGAGTGCTTTTGTTGCATCTGTTTGCGTATAACCGACATTTTCCAGGATTAACATAGAAACCGTATGATGGTCCGATTTTACATAGCAGTTCAAATGCCTCCCTAATTCGAGAGAGACTACCAACTAGATTGCCGTCATTGGCATACCAGAGCTTCTTAATATCTGGAAAAATTGCGGCCAACCGCTGAATCATAGGAAGTGTGGCAATTGCAAATGCAGACATGGAGAATACATCACCTTGAGTAAAGCCTTCTTGAGAATGTATAATTTCATTCCCAATCGACAACGACGTTTTTTTTCTGTATAGGTTTAACAATACTGTTGATAGTGCGAGACATATTTGAGGCATATTTGCAAGTGCTGCTTCCCGATTGACACGGTTGAACGCATTATCCGCATCAATACTTAAAAGCAAGTAGTCTGGTTCTTTAATGAGATTATCTCGTAGAGCATGGACCACGCATTCCGTACCAGCATGTTGTCCAGCACAAAACTGTACGGATCCGCAAACTCTCTGCACATATGGTTGAGCATTTTTTAGTATTGCCTTCGTTACAATTCGTCTAGAAACGTCTCCGATACCGATTGGACGTACGCCACGCTCCTTACCCAGGGCGATTAATCTACTTGCTGTGAAGGCTTTCATTGAATTGACAGAAACTCTTGGGTAGAAACAAGTTTCGCAAAAGATGAAAAGGCATCAGCCAATCGTCGTGACTCGGTACCAAAACTAGTCAGCATCAATATCCATGCTTTAGCATCCACACCAGAAGGGCCGGCCCCACCTTTCACGCTTCTGGCTGCCGCTATTATTCTTTCAGCATCAATCAATTCAAACTCGATTAGATGAAAATCGTGGGCTCCATGTATTGGTTGGGTCAAACGCGCATCTTTGCTTGCTTCTTCCGCATCGGGATGTTTCTCAAGGAGAATCTGTCTTACTGATTTTTTATCGATCATTTCGTCTAGATGTAACGGTTTCTCGTACCCTTTCTTTGACTCTAGAAGTTTCATCGCAGCCGTAATTTTACCTCCAAGCAGGAGCTTGCAGAATGTTTTTGACATATCCGTATCTTGCCTACGGATGATTTTTTGAGAATCAGTGAGCTGTAAGTGCCTGGCCTCAGATAACAACGGTTCAATGTCACCACTCAACCACAAAGACATTCGCCGAGTCAATATCAACTTCAATTTTTTTGTTGGATCTGCTGTATCGCTGCAGAACAAGTTGACAGAGAACAACAGCCGATGTCAGAGAACATGTGTTTGTAGACGCCCGTTCGTAGATACTCGTCTATAAAAACTTTCGATTTGGTACATCTTGGTAAACGAAATATATTTGGCTTCCACCGGATGACTTCATCAAAGATTTCAGTTATTATTTCACCATGATTCTTTTTATATTCCTCGTTTCCATTTAATGCGGCACTGTTTTGATGTTCATTGGATAATGAGTGTGAATTACGCGTAGGTTGATTAGGGCTTTTATTACGAGATAGTGAATTAGTATATTCGTTTGAGCAATTTGGGGCTGAACAATTGACGCACCTTGTGCCAGTTTTGCCACATTTGCATCCTTTACATTTCGCGTTAGGCCCGTTACAACTGCAGCATTTCCGAATATTAGAATGTTTTCCCTTGGGCATGTTGAGTTCGTATTGTCGCTATCCTTGGGTCCGAAGTCGTAGAAACGATTGTACGTTAATTTATTGCGCGTTCAACAGAATGCAAGCGGTTCGATTCCAAATCCGCTAAGTAGATTACTTCCTCTTCTCTTTATTGTAATTAGTGTATGTTTAAGCTCTTTAAATTTTTGTTTGTGTGTTTAAGCTGTTAAATATTTTTGTTCTGAAAATTATTTATTGTTAATAGTAATATTATCAATAAAATATTAATAGTAATATAGTCTGATATATATGTTTGAGATCAGACTATATTTCAGACTATATTATCAGACTACTTGATATAAATTATAAATAATCTTATAACAATTATTTATTATTTAATTATTAAAATTTGATTTAGCATTATTATGTTTTGTTTATTTTCTAATTATATTAATACGTAGACTCAGTTAGCTGATTTGATTACAATGGAGTATTTCACAATGCCCAACATACATTTGCCTATAAAACGTTTTTATAGGTCGATGAATAGGAGCCAAAACCTGATAGCATAGTAGTTCCTCCTGATGACCCCAAATTCTTATTCTGATACAACGTCTGTTTTTATTAGTCAACTTGAGGAACTTAAAAAAGTTCCTTAAAGATATCCTAATAATATCTTTAAGGATATTAGGATATCTTTAAGTTTAAAGATATCCTAATCCTTATTCTAATACAACGTCTGTTGTTTATTAGTCAATTTTTGCATGAGCATTCATGCATACCATATAATATAAAATATAATACATTAAATAATGAAATTTTAAGAATTGCAACAGTATGTTATAATATAGGCTTTCTTCAAAATCATTTAACTAATTTAATAGATAGATATTTTAAACTAGGTTACTATAAAAATAACATCAAACAGAAAATAGTAAAATATATAAATCAACACAATAATATAAAGAATAAATTTAAACTCTTAAGTGGCAAATTTTTATGGATGGATAATAAATAATATACTTTGTATTAGAATAATATACTAGATAGTTATTTCAGAGGAAATACATCATTAGCATGTATTTGGCCCCGCTGCTATGTTGGTTAGAGGAGTTAGGAGCCAAAACCTGATAGCATAGTAGTTCCTCCTGATGACCCCAAATTCTTATTTAGATACAACGTCTGTTATTTATTAGTTTATTCATAAAAATGACGTTTATTTTAAATTTCAATTTTTTATTTTTTATTTTAAATTTCAACTTTTTATTTTTTATTTAAAATTTCAATTTCTTATTTTTTATTTTAGATTTCAATTTGTTATTTTAACTTGATTTAAATTATAAAAAAAATCTTATAACAATTATTTATTTTATTATTTAATTATTAAATTTTTATTTAGCATAATTATGTTTTGTTTAGTTTATAATTATATTAAATACGTATACTCAGTTAGCTGATTTGATAGTAGTTCCTCATGAGGTCCTCTATTATATAAAATTATATAAAATATTATAAAAATCTTATAGAAAATCTAAAAACAATTATTTATTTTATTATTTAATTATTCAATTTTGATTTAGCATTATTATGTTTTGTTTATTTTATAATTATATTAAATACGTAGACTCAGTTAGCTGATTTGATTTGTTCTACTGATATGTTATTATTGACCTGTGGACTTTGTTTTCCCGGTAATATGACCTCTGTCAGAAATACTGAAACTATGTATTATTAATTACGACTGTTCGTGAGGAAAGGAAGTTGTTATGTTGAAATTAGATAGATACGATATGGATAGATGCGACGTAGGATGGTTGATGTGTGAGGCGGGGTGGTTGTGAGTGAGATCAAGTATGACAAGAAAATGATCGGATAGACCTGGATCAGAGATGGACAGTGAGGTATATACATTAAAACGATCGGGACAGCTATGATGTCGAGAGCCCGCCAAGGATTTGTATCGGGGCAGTGAAAATGAGTTTATAATTGCAGTTGAATGGAATGTTGATGAACCGGATGGAATCCGTGGAAGAGGGGCGGTTTAGGCGGATATTGAAGTCGCCTAGAACGAGTGAAGGAATTGAGGACAAAGAACAATGAGAAAGGAGGTCAGCGAGTTCGGTAAAAAATAAGGCCGTAAGAGCTGATGAACCAGGACGGTATACAATGGCGAGAACTAGAGTGATCTAATTAGAATAACGACAAGTGAGCAATTCAAAAGAGCAAGGACTGAAAGGGGGATTGATTTTGCGAAGAGACGCGGGGTGACGCGCGAATGCGACGATGCCGCCATGATTAGAGAATTTAGAAGGGCATGAGCTGAGGGGGCGGGCGGATTTGACTAGGGAGCAACCGGCAGAGAGCAGACGGCGAATGGAAAGCTCGTCGGTATCTTAGTGCCAGTATTCGGTGAGGCAGAAGAGATCGATGGATTGCTTGGTGAATAAGTTGAGAATAAGATCGGATTTATTGAGAATAGATCTAGTGTTGAGGAGGCCGATGCGGAAACGGTGTGTGATGGTGAAATGGTCTAACGTAGAAGACACATAGGGGTGATGAAGCGTTATTGAATTTTGGAACTGGTGTGTACAACTTGAAAATTTCCCTCTATGTTTCGGATGGAGAGTGATGTTTCGCCGTTTTCCTCGCGACGGCGTTTTTTGATGCGGGCAGAAGAGAGTTGAGCGATTTCAGAAGGGATGCGATCGGGGAAAATTCTAGTGGTTAAAGACGACATGAGTTTAAATCGTTGAGAGAGGACAGAAGACGCGTGAGAGCGATGCTTGAAAACAATTTTTAGGAGAGGGAGCTGGGAAGGATTAGATTGAGAAGATTTGTTTAGACGGATGAATGCGACAGGAGAAATGTCCTTGAAAAAGGATGGTTTATCTGCAGGAACAATAGACGAGAGGATGGATCTAAAGGCGGAAACATCGTGGTCCAGACGTGCTTGTGGAGATAAGGGGTTAGAAGGCGTGATATTAGTAACAATGACGCAACGACCGCGAGAAGCAAAGCGCTTTCGTAAAGGAGGACGACTGACGTGAGTAGGTGAGATCACGATAGAAGAGCTGTCAGTTGATGCTTTGGAGGGATTTGGTTTGACGACGGGATACATAGAGGATAATGATAATAAAGAGGGTGGCAAGCGATGTGAGGAAAGGTTATGAGTGGAAGGATAGTGGAGGTTGGTGGAGGTGATTTTGATTGATGGATGCAAGGTATTGAGAAACGAGACGGGAAGGACGGGACGTGGGGTGTCGGGGAGTGAAGATGACATGGAATGGGAAGTGTATATGGTGGCAGGGTCGGTGGGTGGAGAAAGGACATTAGAAACGACGGGGGTAGTTTGAGTTGACGTTTTGGATGTTGATATGTGCTTATTGGAAAGGTTGCAGATTAGTTTGTTGGCACAAAAACCACATACGAAGTCATCTTTAGCCTTATTCTTGTCGCAGGTGATTGTTGTCCAGACGCTGCAGTCGTGTATCGAGCACTGTACTTGCAGTTGTCCATAGTTGGTGTCGGTCTTAGTTGTTTTCTTACGTCCTCCCATAAACGATGGTTGCCGTCGATGGTTGTCGTCGATTGTTGTCGTCGATGGTTGTCGTTGTATGATGTTTGTAACTTTTTGTAATTAGTTTATTAAGCAGCCAAGAAAGTTGTCCACACCCGTCCAAAAATTCGATGGCGCTCCATCTCTCCTATGTGTCTTCTCCACTAGACTCTTTCGCCACTGCACACGGTTCTCGCCTCGGTCTCCTCAACACTAGATCTATTCTCAATAAATGGTCTTATGTAAGAAGCAGCAAAGCTCTTGTTGCCACAATTAGCTCAATCCAAACGCCAACTGAAACTTTGACCGATCCGTCTCTAATCACCCAGCATTATTTGATGGCTTCTTGGTGCAGGCTTTGACCTCCAACAAACTGCATGACCTTAATTGGAAGTATGTTCCGGTTGCTCATCGGTGTTGGGTTCGTTCACTTAGATTGAATGAAGTGTTGAACGAGGTTTTGAAGCTTGATCCGTTTTTCATCTCCGGGACCAGACAATATTGCCCCATTCCTCGTCAAATCCCTAGCGAACGTACTGAGCAATGATTTTACTATGTTCTTCAGATACAGCTTGGACACATCTTGGATTCCTGGCAGTTGGAAGTGTGCATTTGTCGTGCCTATTTCAAAAAAGCATCCTGCTAGCTCTTGCGCGGACTTTCGGCCCACTATCTTGACCAGCGTATTCTGCAAACTTTTAGAAAGAATCATTGCTAGTAGAATCAGGGATCATTTGGATCGTAATCTTATTTTGGTTGAATGTCAACATGGTTTCAGGATAGGACGTTCATGCCTTACTAACCTACTAACTGCGGGTGAAAAATGGGCTGATGCTCTGGGGGTTGGGTTTCAGGTTCATACAGTATTCCTTGATTTTTCGAAAGCTTTTAATAGGATACCACACGACGGCTTATTGTCTTTACCGTATCAATATGAACTCCATTCATATATTTGTGAGTTGGTCAGGCAATTTCTATCGAATAGCTTTTTCCGAGTTTGTGTGGGGGTGTTTTCTTATTCGGTGAATGTTAATTCTGGCGTACCGCAGGGATCAATTCTTGGCTCAATGCTTTTTATAATCTTCATTAATGATCTGCTACTCCGCTTATCATGCTATCATTTAGCTTTTGCAGACGATCTAAAGATTTGGTCGATCATTAGAAGTCCTGCTGATCGAGTATCGTTACAAAATGATCTAAACTCTCTGATCAAGTGGTGCGATTCTACCGGACTACGATTGAATGTTGATGTGTCCTCATGCAACTAGGTCGCGCTATTGAAACTCTAAGGTACTATATTGGAGATATTGTCTTAAAGGAAGTGTCTCATCATAAGGATTTAGGGATTATTGTCCATCGATCCTTGAAAACAAAGTTAAACATTGACTTTTTTCTAGGTAAAGCTCCTAGGGCGTTATATTGTATAAAAAATTCATTCCTCAGGTTGAGCTGTCATATGTTCAAGAAATTATTCATCTCCATCGTCAAGCCACACTTGGAGTGCTGCATTCAGGCTTGTTTCCCTGTCACTAAGCAAACTATTAGACCTGGAGTATATTCTTAGGCGCGGATCGAGGCTCTGTATTGGCTTAAGTGGTATGTACTATTATGTACGTCTAAGTCGTATTGGGATGTTGTCGGTACGTGAGAGGTTCATATCCATAGACATAGATATGTTCATATCTATGTCTATGGCATATGTCGAATGATGTTGTGGGTTATCCCACCGATGTAATCACTAGTCGGGTAGGTAAGATGCGGGGACATAGCAGAGTCTTGTATAAATTTGGATTTGGCAGATTACCAAAAGTGTATAGACTCTCGAGGAGAGGAATTAACATGTGGAATTCGTTGCTTGAGGAAGTCTTTGCAGCCCCCAGTTTGAGAACGTTTAAATCACGATGCTGCAAATGGATATGTGAATAATGCCGCCATTTAACACTACCACTGGAATACCCTAATTAGCTACGTTGACTGACTATTTGCTTTTCTTATTTTTTGGACTCTGCCTAAATAGCCTTTTGACTTTGGTATGTATTGCAATGATAAAATAAAGTATTGAAATTTCAAAATACTCCGTGTCTAAATACATTTCAAATTTACACCTTATGCATATGTGTCATATGCATTGTTTACATATTATTAATTACAGATTATTATTACAGATTGTTATTTACAGATTATTAATTCAGAAATAAAGCAATAATCTGATAAATGGATACATGTAAAGATTTTTGACTTAAAACCCTTGATTATATAACATTATAAAGTAGCATCAATGACAACGATTACTAGATTCCAGTATTGGTGTTTTGTACTGTCAATGATTGTTCTGCCTTGCTTACTTTTATACGGTAAGCTTTATTTGTGAATTAAGGTCTAGACTTTGCAGACCTTTATTACTTTTAGGAAGTGTTGCCCGTTTCTCGATATCATCTCTTATCTATTTAATTGCATTGTTAATATATCCATCGATTTGTCCACTTACCTTGAAGCTAGCTTCAAAAGACGGTAAATTTCCAATTTTATTATTATCGTAGTTTATTTATTATCGCTTAAATTAATAAGAAAGAGTTTAATTAAAATATATGATTGTTTTTAACTAAAAAACTTTTCAAAATATTAAAATTTTAAAATGACTTTTATTTCCTGGTCAACATAAATCCTAATTAAGAAATATTATTTTTTTATAAAAAATAACATTACAAATTATTTTTTAATTATTTTTACAATGCAATAATGTATATTCCTTAAAAAATTTTGTACGTATATTAAAGGTTTAGCCTATAACTCAATGTATAGTTTTTATAATAACTGATTTGCATTGCAAGACGCTACTTCGTAAGAAATGTAATAATCAATACATATATTACTAATTAAATAATTTAATAATAATTTAATAATTAACTAAATAATTGCTACATAACGTAGTTTCTTGATAAGTTGCAAGTTGTTAAAATAAAGAGTATTCAGTAGTAGTCAGAAACAATCAAGTCAAAATTATTAAAATGCAGAAATTTTGGGTGATTGGAATGATTAGCCGATCATCAAAGCTGATTCGCCCCCAGGTTACTCGGATAAGAAACAAATTAATTTACCACATAAATTCATTTGACGTAATGCAGTTATTGGTTTGAAGATTTGTGGATAGAATACAATGAGTTGAGTGAAGTGGGATGTCAGCATTTTTCGGTCAACCATTGAATAAACGAAAAACATAAAATAAAAACAAAATATTCATGGATTGAGTAGATCCAAGAATTCAATCAGAATTTCAGAAATGAATGCTAAAACGCTATCGGAGCTTCAAAGCTCTACAACTTTTGGTGATTTTACAATGAAATATGGTAGTAATGAACGATCTGGTTCAATTCTTTCGTCTACTGGAGACAATTTTAATCAGGTTAGTGATGTTTCGTGTTTATTAAATGCAGATAAGGGGCTGCTACCCCCGATTCCAAAATTAGCTAACCTGTGCATCATCAATTCAAAAAAACAATAGAGAAACAATCTCTTCTCAACCTTTTTGCGAAAGCTTGTATCAATTCATCCAAACATGGTGCTGTTCAATCCAGTGAAGATTTTGGACAATACTGTAAGAGTTTCCTTCCCGAATGCCTCTTTATTAAAGAAATACAATGATTATTTTGACAAGCACCTTTTGGACTCTGGTTCCATAACGTTGAAACCCCTTCAGTGCTCACTTAAAATATCTAATTTTCCATTGTTTCTAACAGAAGAAGATTTGATAACCCTGAAAAAATTGTATATCCTCCAATCAGTGAGGCAAGTCCTAGGTAAGGGGGCGACCCTCCCCAGTGGCTTTTGCAAATACAGATCTTGATTCCGGTCTGCTTCTTTCTAAATCGTCAGCGAATCCTTTCCTAGGTTTTAACTTAGGATTCACTCTAATTGACGAAGACCGACTCACATTCCCACACTGTAACAAGTGCCATGCCTGGGGCCACTGGTACTCTACATGCAGCAAGGCCTTGGTATGCGGTGTTTGTGGTGCTGGGGATTGTCAGTATGCTTTAAAAGGGGAAAGATGTCAGGCCTCCCCCTCTTGCGCTAATTGTGGAGGGGAACATCCGGCCTGGTCAAGGCGCTGCAAAATATTTAAAGAATATAAACAACTGTTTGTTAAGCCTAGAACCCCGATCAACTACGCCTCTGCTGCTGGTTCACCAGCCGACCGGATGTCAAACGCTGACATCATTCAACTTCTTGATAACCAGAAACGAGTAATTTTTTCGCAATTTCAAACAATGATTGGACCTCTGCTATCCTCTTTTGTAGGGACAACAGCTGCCCCCTTGCCTAACGAGCTTAACCCCCCCCACTCCAAGAAGAGGGGGCTTCGGCCAGAACAGTCCCACCCCCAAGGTGGGGAAGATGATCAAGGATAAGAAGGCTTCTCTGGGAAATGAAGATATTGCCCTGGGGGTACGACCCGCGACGGGGCTAGTGGCAGTGAGGGTAACCCTCCTGCACCTAGCTCTGTCTAGGTTGGCATCCCCCTTCCAACTAATTTAGCCCAACTAATTTAACACAATGGTGAGTAAACCTGAGCCTTTTTCACTGAATATTTTTCAGTGGAATTCGGGAGGTGCTTCTGCCCTTAGACTTTTATCTGGTAGAGACACAGATGTTATAGTCCTCCAGGAGACGCGGTCTATCCGTCTCCCCCAGGACATTACTCAATTTATCCCTAAGCATGTATATTCCCACTATACTCCGTACATAACCCCACCTCACTCCTCTTCATCTCAAGGACTCTTGACCTTAGTTAAATGCTCTTTAAGGTCCTCCCTCTTGCTAAATTACTCTTGTCCTGCCCTGTCTTGTCTAGTAGTTTCACTCGTTAAGAACGGTAAACGCCTCAGTCTAGCCAACGTCTTCATTCGTCCAGGAGAGATTCACAAGAACCGTGACCTTCTGGATGGTATTATCGATAGCGGCTATGACATTGTACTAGGTGACTTCAACGACAGAACTGGTCGTTGGATTAATGCTGCTCTCCGCAGAGCCAGGAACGGTTATCTTATTCACAAACCACCGTCCCCTATCTTTCATTGCACATCAACGAATTCACTCCTCGACTTATTACTGCTCCACGAGAGATGGTTGTTAAAACCCTTCTGTACGGAACAGTCGCGACAGCATCTGTCTACATCTCATGATCTAATTCGCTGGCGGATAGAAGAGGATACGCTGCTTCAGAGAAGATTCTACTTTGACCCGATCAGAGTGGCTTTCTTCCAAGCTGCTATCCAACGCTTCCCCCGAATTGGTAATGAGAATTTGACCGAATTTAATTCCTACCTCTCCTCGCAAGCTACCGCGTTGCTTTCGACAACCTATATAGGTCGCATTTTCAATCCCACTCCGACGAAACTCAAGTTTCTAGCAAAACTACTGAACCTCCCTAATCTCTCTTCTTCCGCCAGACAGACTCTCTCGAATGAATACTGGCGCACCAGATATTGGTTCCAGCTGAGTAGGGATAGGGCGAGCATTGCTCGTCTTAACCCTTCTCAGTCTTCCTTTTGGAAGATTTTCAAGAAGGAGAAGTTTGCTTGTTGGAGGGATAGGGCCTTGGGTTGAATCGGTCGAATTGGCCTTGATAAAGTTTTAGAAGAGTCACTTGCCTTACACAACTATGGAGCCACTCAATCTCCGCAACCAATCCCGCCTTGGGGAGACTTCAGGAGTAGAGACTTATCTGTCACAGATATTCTCAACGCCAGGCGGCCTCTTCCAAGCACCTCCAAAACCGTCGCTCTAATCTCTTCTCGTGTCTGTCAGCTTTTGACAACCGATCAAAGAAGTGAGGTGGCCATCACAATGCTATTAGCCACCCCATTCGATGTAGCCGGCATCAACATTAGCAAGAGAATTTTTATTCCAAAAAAGTTTCCGGTCTCTTGTCCTAAAGACCTGCGGCCCATTTCGATTCAAAATTCCCTCGTATCGATCTACGAAAAAGCGCTTGCGCGTAGAATCCGCGATCATCTGATTAGGCGAAATTTAATCCCACCTGGTTTCCATGGGTTTGTCAAAGGTCGCTCGGTCCATTCAGCAGTTGGTGAAGTGCATCGGTTTTGTCAGGAGAACAGTCATCAGCTAGCTGTGGCAGTTTTCCTTGATTTTTCCGCTGCATTTGACCGCATCTCCATTCCCTTTGTTATCTCTTCTCTCAGGTCCCTCGGGTTGCCTGTGAGAATTGTTAACAGGGTGGAGATACTGCTGTACACCAAGCGATTTTATTATGATGACGACCCTGATGCGCGTCAGTTCTACCCTATTACGGGTGTGCCTCAAGGTTTACTACTTTCTCCAATCTTATATCTTGCTGCTTAAATTATTCTATTTAAAATATTTAAACGTGAACAACGTCTAGTGGTGTACGCTGATGACACCACAGCCCTGTTCACTGGACGCAGGTGCAAAGACGTAGTCTCGGACATCAGCCGCTTCTTTTTAAGATTAAAAGACCAGTTGCCTAGATCCAACCTTGTTCTAAACTCCGCTAAATCGCAGGTGGTTGTCTTTCATGGCTCCCCTGCGACCAAGAAAAAACTTAAGAGACTAGCACTCTCTATGCTCTCCTCCATATTTGCCTCCGAACCACTCCCTGTCTTCACAAGTTGAGTAAAATACCTGGGGTTCACCGTGTCGGCGAACTGGTCGGCGAAAGCCGACCTGGATAGACTCAAACGTATCCTGAAGAAAGCTAGGTGGGCTCTGAAACGGGCCCAGCATCTGTCGTTGAATGGGAAAACCCAGGTGTGCCTTTGGGGTACCTGGGCTATCTCGGATTAGTCTTCTTCTTAAGAAGACGTCCCCCAGAGCAAAGGCTAAGGTTTCTTAAGCTCCTCGTCTCTCGTTTACCCAACATCGTCCGCACCGATTAGATTCTTCAGGGGATGAAAGACCCCGGGTGGTTCAATCGGAAAGCGGCGTGCGGGATTGGTTGGGGGACTTAGATCCCCATTGATTTTGGCCTTAATAGGAAGAAGACAAAGAAATTGTTGACCTATTTTTTCTGTTGACTGACTTTTTTTAACGGACTTCTTGTTAAACTACACTTCCATTTATGTATTTTTATTAATAAAGTCCTATTATTATTAAGAATTAATACAAATACTTTAGAAAGACTTGATAAATCTAAAGAAAAGGCTTAAAAACTGTCTTAAATTCAGCAATTTAGTGTCTGACTACACAGTTTTACAAAAGTTTTAAATTTTAACGGTAAAATGTAATTAATTAAATGAATTAAAACTGTTTTTTAATTAAACATTAAACATTAATTAATAATTAAATTAATAATTAATTATTTAAGGGTAAAATGTAATTTTTAATTTCGAACATGAATTAATAATTAATCAATTTTGGTAAACTGATCTGATAAATAAAACTAGTTTCAGCATAGAAGCTGGAAATATTCCTTTCCAGCTTAATATTACTAATTTATTTATAAAATTATTTTCTTCTGACAAATATTTATACGAATTTTTTATGGCAAAATTATGATATGACAACTGGTTTTGATGTTAGCGAGCACGTCATTTTTTAATTGTTTAGAACTTAGTTAAGTTAAATAGTGACGCATGCATACATCTTATGTCTATACTTAAACATAACATTTAATATGCAAATCATATTTTTTAGGAAATCAAAAAAATACAAATTAACAAAATTACTTTAATGAACTTGAAATATGTTAAATAATATGAAATAATTTATGACATTCTAAAATTCAATAGTCATTTTTTTATTTATAGCTTGTGTTATTTAATATATAAAAAGTAATTTTAAATATGTCAATGCATATTTTTTATAATAACGCAATAATTATAAATGTACAATAACAATAATAATTTACTTGTTAATTGAAAAATTGACGTATTTGAGGATGTTGCTCAATGTAATCATTAATTACTTAGGAAATATACTTTAGAAAATATCAAATGGTGTTTAATATTTTAATTTATACCATTTTATGTTTTATTTATATTACAATTAAATACAATTTTCTGTAAGTGACGGGTCGATTAATTCATAAAGTGTATTTCAAACCAAATTAAAATATATTCGTTTCAATAAATATTCGATAAATATTTCCTTAAACAGTGAAGTCTCTATGTGTTGTGCTATTCGCATAACACTTTGGTAATCACATGTGATCATTGAATAATTTTGTTTTTTTTTTAAATAATTTTAGCATTTTTTACATTTAATAGTATCCTTATTTAAATTTTTCTATTGATAGAAAAATTTTATTTTTGTAAATTATATTTTAAAAAGGAGGCTTCTTATTTGAAGCCCCCTTTAGGCTTTATATTTGAAGCCCGATTTAGGCTTTATATTTAAAGCCCCCTTTGGGGGTTCAAATATAAATATATATTTATATAAAATATAAATATATATATAATATAAATATATAAAATATAAAATATAAATATATATACTTCAAATATATTCGGCTTTATATTTAAAGTCCCCTTTGGGGGGTTCAAATATAAATATATAAATATATATTTGTATAAAATATAAATATATATAATATAAATATATAAAATATAAAATATAAATATATATACTTCAAATATAAATATATATATAAATATATAAAATATAAAATATAAATATATATACTTCAAATATATTCGGCTTTATATTTGAAGCCTTTTTTGGCCTTTTTATTTTAATGCCCAAATTTTTATAATTAAATTATTGTGCCAAATATAGAATAATATAAAATATTATTTTATAAAAATGTCGGTTGGGTTATTCTAAATCAACTAAAAAGGTTTGATGAAATCATAGACACTTGATTATTCGAAACTTGTTGAAAAGGCCGTTATTTATAGACAAACATTTTTTGGAAAATCAAAACGGTATGAGATATTTTCGTAGCCATTTACATAAGATTTAACGATTATCTTGTCGACAAAAACTGGGCAAGTGTATTATTGATATAGTAACAACGGCAAGCCAGGGCCTTTAAAAACAGTCGACTACAATACGAACTTTAGAATTAACTACAAGTAATCTTTAATTAAATACAAGATTTTAATTATTACTTTTCTATTTCACTAAAAAGGCTTACGCAAAGACGTATTATATAAAGGATAATAGGATAATATGATATAAAGGATAAAGGATAATATTATACAAAGGACGTATAAAAAAGGTTTACCCATGGGCATAATTTATGTAATAAATTTTTCTTTTGAAATTCGTAGATACGTCAGGGTTGTAATTGGATGGGCAAAAATAATTTGTAATTTCTTTCATAAGTAATTTTATTCAACAGAAAATAAAATTATTAAAATTATTTTTTATTTAAAATTTTTTCAAATTTCAAATTTTGAATTTAATATTTATGTAGATATAAAATTTGAAAGAGAAAAAATGATGCTCCTATTCACTTTTTCACCAGAAGTGAATATGGCTATCAATAGAAGCAAAACGGTGTGAAGGTAAAACGATGTACCTAAAAAACTTGTGAAGAAAGACACTGAACATGTTAATTAAGAGTCAAAGTATTTTTTATAAATAAAATAAATTAATAAAATCAATTAATTAATTTATTAATATATCAATTAATTAATTTATAAATTAATTTATTATAACTTTAATGTGCTTTACAAATGACCTTTTATGCAAATAATCTTTGTCAGGTTTTTGTATAAATTTTATTAATAAATTTCATTAACAAATTTGTTAAATTTTATTAGATTTAAGCGCTTTCGTCGATTAGCAAAAAGCATATTGTTCAATATCCAGTTAAAATATGTCAGTCTCCTCTGGAAAATAATTTCAAGCAATTTTGCTATTGCAAAATAATCTATTTCCGATATAATAATTGAACTATTTGGAACAGAAATATCTTCAGACAATTTTATTTGGAAAATGCCTAAAATATTTACATACTCAAATACTTAATATTCAATACTTAAATACTAAATTTTAAGTATCGGAAATTTATAATTTCGTGATTATTTCGCGAAATAATACACATCTAATACTCATTTACTGTTTACTCTTAAATTATTATTTTGTTATTCTTTAGCATTAAGATTCGGAAAGTTTCTTTGTGTCATTTCTGTTTACTCTGGTATCTGTTCTTTGGCACAACTGTCGATTCAATTATTTGCCTATCTCGAAAAAACAACGTACAATGATTTATTTAGAAATTGTAAGCTCATCTAATTATATTGACTGTAAAACGTCTGTTTGCAAATCCATTCAGGTTCCCCATCATATATTCACTTGAAGGAGATTGGATTTCAGCGGTTAGTATTGAAATTTTAATTTTAAGTTATTGAAAACCATTAAATGATTTTAACTCGTTTTAGTAATGAATACAGTTTAAGAATAATACAGACTTTGTATTTGACTTATTAAATACAAAGTTTGAGTTTTTTTAACTTAGTATTAACCTTTTAATATAAGATCAAAGATATTCTTTTAACTTCGTATTTAACTTTTTAATATAAGATTAAATCTATTTTAACTTCGTATTTGACTTTTTAAATACAAAGTTTAAGTTTTTCTTTTAGCTTAGTATTAAACTTTTTAATATAAGATTAAAGCTATTTTAACTTCATTTATAACTTTTTATATACGACGTTTAAACTATTCTTTTAACTTAGTATAAAAATTTTTAATATAAGATTAAAGCTATTCTTTTAACTTTTTGAATATAAAGTTTGAGTTTTTCTTCTGAATTAGTATTAAACTTTTAAATATAAGATTAAAGCTATTCTTTTCGCCTTACATTTAACATTTTTAAATACAACGTTTGAGTTTTTTTTAACTTAGTATTAAACTTTTTAATATAAGATTAAAGCTATTTTAACTTCGTATATAACTTTTATATACGACGTTTAAACTATTTTTTAACTTAGTATTAAATTTTTTAATATAAGATTAAAGCTATTCTTTTAACTTTGTATTTGACTTTTTAAATACAAAGTTTGAGTTTTTCTTTTAACTTAGTATTAAACTTTTTAATATAAGATTAAAGCTATTTTAACTTCGTATATAACTTTTTATATACGACTTTTAAACTATTCTTTTAACTTAGTATTAAACTTTTTAATTTCAGATTTAAGCTATTTTAATTTCGTATTTAACTTTGTATTTACCTTTTAATATACGATGTTCAGACTATTCTTATAACTTAGTATTAAACCTTTTAATATAAGATTAAAGCTATTCTTTTTAAGTTTAAGCCATTTTTAACTTTGTATTAAACTTTTTTAAATACGAGGTTCAAACTATTCTTTTTAGTTTTAATTAAACGTTTTTGAATAAGAGGTAAAATCTATGATTTTAACTTTGCATTTATCTTTAAAGAAGTTAAGTTTACATCAGAGAAGGTGTCACTTACTATTCAGTTAATTTATTTCATCACATAGTGTACATGTTTACGGAAAAGTGTTATTTTAGGTATCTACTCGGTTTTTCGCTATTTCTTGTCAATTGCGAAAAACTCGCATTTTTGTAAATTACAAAAATTAAATTTTTCGTAAACATCCTTTGAAAATTTCATCAAAATTAATTATAACATCTTTTACTCGTATTTTACTTATTAATTAAAACATTTAGCCTCGATTTATTTTATCGAGATGCCAAAATTCGTCTTGCTTCGTTGGACTTATTTGTATTTATCGGTTTTACAAGCTTTGCCATATGCTGGCTTACTTTTAAACCATGGAAAAGGACAGAGCAATACTCAAGTTCGAATATATTTAAACATCTGTACATAAGTAGCGCAACATTCGAACTGGTGACTTGTCTTTTACTCGGTTTATCTTCCCCATCGCTGCTGAATTTGCCACTTGTTTGCATTCCGATTTTGTACTTTTACTTATATTCCCTGGTTCGCTGTCGATTTCGATACCGGTTATTCCTAATAGTGTACATTAGTTCAAGCATTTTTATAAATTATTTGTACCAGCTGCAAACGGTATACGAGAAATTTAAGCCAGATTTGTTTTGGGTCAGGTAAATATTTTGATTTTGCGTTTTTCTGTTTTTTTTTGGTAATATGATTAACGAGCGTTTTTATTTCTAGATATAAAAATACTTGATTATATAATGATTTTATATAATAAAACGTAAATTATTTATTGTATTAATTAATATATGATTAAATTATGTAAATTTAAATTTAAAAGTTCTTAAGTTTAAATAAAGTCATTTTTAAGTAAGAAAATAAATAGCTTTTTAAATTTAAAAAGGTATTCTTTAAATACCTTTTTTATTTAGCATTGAATACAAAATTATTTTTAATAAAATATATTTTATTTAATTAATTATTAAATTATTGTAATCATTCATTTATTTTAATTCTGAAATTACTTTAAAATCCAAGCGTCGTAAACGAATATAAATTTGATTGCGAGTGTCAGTAATCAGGATCGTATTTTAGATCAAATCAAGTTATCAAGTGATTAATTTTAAATAACAAAAATGTTTATTTATAAAAACGTTTCATTGATTTATCTTATAAAGTATCATTTTTGTAAATACTTTCATATCAATAAAAGGTGGTACAAAAATAAGTATATTATTTAATTATTTAATAATAATTAAATAATTATTAATAATTAATTATTATTAATTTTAATTATTTTAATAATTTATAAATTACTTTAATAATTAAAATTTTAAAGAATTAAAAATGTTAAAATTTTATAGTCTTGAAGTTTTTTTTTTCAATTGTAATGCCTACCTTACTAAGGGCGAAACATTGATTTTAGACTTTTGGGTTTGTGGCAAATCGTTAAATCAGATTGTTATACTAATGGACGGATTACTATGGCATCAAGTCATTTACCTACTAACTTAATTTTGTTGAATCCATTGCTACTATTTTTGCACATTGTTCTTTCTTTATCCAAGCGTATCAGTAAACGGGTAATTCATATCGAATAAATTTTTATTTAAAGATTTATATTTTTTCATATTGTAGATTCGGAATCGTCGTTTGGCTCCTGATATAACACCACAAGAGGAGGTTATTTTCTCTGTTGATTTTTGTCGTTATCTACTATATCCAAATAAATGATATTAAATTTATATATTTATGTTTTATGTATATTAATATATATTTGTATATTAATTTATATAAAATTATATATATTGCGTTAAATCTCAGAGGGATAGATAAATCTACACCAGGTCACGTTTAGTGACGAATAAATATATCGAACCAATAAATTGTTCTCGGATTATTTTGATAATAAATGTGAAGTTTTATACATCAAATGTTAAATAACTAAAATCCAAAGATATTGAAAGCAAAGAGTGTAAGCTTTAAAACTTTGATGTATTTGTTTAAATTGATCTTCATTACTGCGAGAAAGTAGTAAGACATTTGCTCACCCATAAATTATAACGTTATCATTTAGTATGAAATATGTTTATTGCAATAATTGTATTTGGGCTGCGTGCAGTTTGGTCGTATATTCGTGAGTTTAATTAATAAACGCTTCGTCATGATAACTTTTCTCGCTTACTGATAACGGAGAATTAAATTAGTCAGCAGCTAAAATATGATCAATATTTTTTTCAATTCTTAAAATGCGAAAAACAAATTTGTTCAACTTCAAAAAAAATATATTATAAAATTGATTGTTCACTAATTTTAAATTATATTTAATTAGTGAAGAGAGTGAAATTATTATTATTACTAAAGGTCCAATTTTCATTGGACCTTTAGATTGAATCGATTCACGTTGAGTTTAAATAGGAAATTGTTGATTTTTATAAATTTCAATATTTATAAGAACATTTTGTACTGTTTAAAGATAAGATGGCTACATTGGCATTAAAAACATATAACTGATATATTTATTATTAGTAATTAATATATAATTAGTTTTTTTTGTATTTGTCAAATTTCATGTTTTGCAAATTTAATTATTACATTTTTTATAATAAATATAATATATAATATCATTTTAATAATATATTATATTATTATATAATTATATAATTATTATATTTATTATATTTTAATTGTATTTTATAATTATTTGTTGTATTTGAAAAAATGTAACATGTTAATCTAATTATTGTACTGATAATATTTTATTTAATCTGTTTTTTATTTTAATCTATTAATATGAGAATCCTGATAATTTGTATTAATATGAGAATCTGAAAGCTTTAAGTAAATTTTTAATTTTAAGAAAATTTAGCGAATATTTGAATAAGATCAATGTTTTAGGTTGTTTATTCTCCGCATAGTTCATTCCTACCTGCAAAAATGTCAACATTTCTAGCTCTTGTAGCTGAAGTATTTGTTGCTCTGTTCAGACAAATCGTATTATCCTTAGAATACAGAAGCTACCTTTTCTCGTTAATTTGTTTAATTGTAAGTTTCTTACTTTATCAGTTTCATTTTAATACCTATTTTATGTTACAGCTGTGGAGCGTCGTTTTCTATAGTTGGGCATCGTATATTTTACTGATCTGGTCATGTATTCTATGGACTTTGCCTAATTCACGGCTGCTACTTACTTGGTCATCCCCGTTCTACGCTGGCTATTGTATTCTCCTGCTTATGATTCAGTATTTCTTCTCCTTTCGACTAACTAATTCAGAGTTCCCGACAACTATTCTAAAACATAACGTATCTATCGAGGAAATACTTTGTCAAAAATTGTGTGTCGATGTATACGACCCTGTTGATGTGTTGTTCAATTGTCAATCGTTTAGATCGTTATTGCTTCAGGTTATATTGTTATTTTGCATGTTGTCTTCGCTATCTGTCAGATTTGTATTGCTTAAGCTGTTATCCAGCTCTATTATAAGTATATATTTTAAATTATATATTTTTAAATATATAATTATAAATTATAAATTAATTATTATATATAAATTATAAATTATATATTTTATATAATTTATATATAAATTTATTAATTTATATTCAATTTATATATAATAAATAAATTCAATAAATTATTAATTGTTAATAATTTATAATTGAATATACAAATTAGCGACTAAATTATTAAAATTTTAACAACCCGCAATCTAAGCCTTTTCGAGGTTGAGGTATTTTTACTTACTTACTTAATCTTCAGCATTGACGTTTTAGTTACTTCAACCTTCATTTAGTTAAATCTTAATATTAATAAAAATATTTTGTATTCAATGTCGACTATTTTTTATTTTATTTTAGTTAATATAATATTAGTAACATACCACAATATATATTATCTTACATGTAGATTTAATTGAATACGATTAACTATTGAAATTGTCACCAATTTGCCGCTATTTGAAAGTCATGATTGTGAATATCTTTTGTTTTTGGACACAGATCTCACGGGGGGTGACCCTTGTATATCATAAGGTTCATACACTATATATATCATATATCATAATATATTATAGTATATCATATTGTAATATATGATATATCATATATATCATATATATAATTTTATATATCATACACTCCGTGTCACTTGAGAACATTATATGGGAGAGATCATAAATGTTATAAAAATAGCAATTTTGTTCTCGGACCGGTTCGAACAATCGGTTTGAACAATGCACAGTCGTTTTGTCAAATATATTAAACTAATTTTGGCATTTCAAATTTCATTTACCACACTTTAAGTAGCGAAATTCTTACTGCCATGTTATAAATTCTAACGAAATTCTCAAATATATAAAAATAGAAAACCAATTATCAATAATTTATTTTTTTATTCAAGTTGTCTAATAGTGATGACTTTAATTATTTGAATGTTCATTTGAAATTTTTTTATGATGTTAACTTATTATTTGCGGTATTTGTATATGTTACAATTCGTCGTTGTAATTTATTATTTTTTATTTCGTAAAAATAAATTACATTTAATATAAATTTACAAACATTGAAAATTTATAGAACAGTGAAATCACTGCAAAAGCAGGAGGCCTCTTTTTATAAAAAAAATAAAATAGTATTCCAAATAATAAAACTGATTTCAATTTTAAGATGCCAGTTTTCGATTATTTATTTATAATAAGCCAAGTAATTTTATTTTAATTTCAAGTTTTATTGTTTTGAAATCTTGATTATTTGTTTCTTGTATCGAAACACATATCTCGAAAGTTTGAAAATTAAGCTTGTTTAGTATCTATCGAAATACTGTAATTTTTGAAATAAAACTAATTTCTTTGTTCCTGTAAATTTATAAAACCAAAATGGAAAATTTTAATGACGAATATACAAATATAGATACGAAATATTTCATTGGTTCTGCTGTTATCTTGGGTTTATTAACTTTTTTCTAATCTGTTAATGTAATTAATCTGTTAATGATTTTATAAAACTACTGGAAAATACACTATTTTTAACGTTGCCGCTATTGCTATTATCTGTGCATCGCCCTAGTCAAAAAAATATGTCGGCGTGCTTCCGGAAAAAGTATTTAAACAAATTTCATATTTTCTAACAATTTCATTTAAAAAATCTCTTCAGTAATTGTATTTTCAAATTACAAAATATGCACTTAATCTTTGGATTATTAAATATTGATTTTAATTTATTAATTTACCCTTAATTTTTTATTATTTTAGCTATTATAAAAATATTACTAGTTATTATTGAATATTTTATTGTCTTAAAATATATGACAAAATTTTAGTAGTGCATTTAACAAATTCAAAAAATAATATCAAATCACTATTTAATCTATTTAATATCAACTTTTGAATTAAATTTCTCATGCCCGGGTTTATTACAGAAATATAATAAAGATTCAAACTACTTTTCTGATGAAAATATAACTTTTTAAATTTAATCTTTTATCATTAAATACGTAACGCCTAATTTTGTTAATGTTGTTCTGATTTCTAAATTGATTTTAAAATAAATTTTAATATAACGACGATTTCATGAAATTATAAACGTAATATCTCTAATGTTGTGCCGATTCTTAAATTGATTTTAAAATAAATTTTAAAATAACGACAATTTCATAAAATTACAAACGTAATTTTGCTAATTTTGTTTCGATTCTTAAATTGATTCTTTAATTAAACTGCTTTGTTTGTTTTCGTCAGGTTTTCATGCTATTCGTTTTTATGCTTACAATAAAGCAGCGATACAGGCAGCGCACAAGCGAAATATCTTATGTATCAAGTATTTTGTGACTTTTAATATTTGCTAATATTGATTTGACTTTTATTTAGAATTGTATTCGCTTGAGCTTTTCGATGAAATTAAAAACATTGCTATTAGAATTGGTATTTATTGAATTAATTTGCTAATTATTATGATGTTGTTGGCCAAGAGAAAATATCGAAATTAAGATCTATATAGTAATAACTATAATATTTTGGAGTTATTAGATCTAACTAATAACTCCAAAATAATAACGATCTAAATATTATTTTCATAAACGTATTAGATATCTGCACTGCTATACAACAGGCATTACATAAAATATATGATCAGTATTGACAAAAACTGCCCAGGCCAAGTTTGGAAATTTAGAAAAAATTGCAGTTTTTTATCAAAACATTTGTGACAATTCAGAATGTCGTGATATTTTCCCATATGTCTCATTATACTCTTTGATTTACATAAGACATAATACGGGAGCGACAGCTTTTGCAGCGGCAGTTTATTGAACTGACTACTTTATTTAATGACTATAATTAAGAATTTTCTGAATGAACAAATAGTCGAATTTCTAATTAAGAATTCCTTCAATTCCTAATTGTAGCCTACTTTTGATAGGCTACAAATTCTATAGAATACTAAATTTCACATATTTTTGATCATGCTAGTTAATATGCTTATTCTATAATATTTATAATATTAATAATATTTTTATATTTGCAATATCAAAATAGTTATTAATCATGTAATTAGTATATTCTAGATAGTTGAATTGCTAAATTGACACTTGCTTCTCACGATTCTATACATTTTGTTGATTACATTACACATTTAAAAGTTAACTTAATTTGTCGAACCGTTACGTCAATATGTTTATTCGTTAAACTTATTATTTATATTTGAATATAAATATTAAAATATTAAATATAATATTAAACGATCACTAATTAACTAACTTTTATCTAAATAATCAATATGACTTTTAATAGAATTCAGTGTCAATATTGCTATTATTTGAATGCTTATTTTATTAATGTCTGATTCACCTTTAGGTCGATATCTAAATTCAATGTTTATTAAGTACTGGATACTTGTTTGTCATTTATTTCTGCTAATATTCTGCACTGTGAAACCAATTCTGTTGTATAAGATAGTTTACCTCGTGATATTCTTTATATCGTCTTATAATTTTATCGTAATTAATCGACAAACTGGTTGACTATATATATAATTTGCTTATATAGGTTTCTTACCAGTATTGGAAGCTTATAACACCACTGATTTGCCGTGTGGTTGTTGCGTATTCGATGATTCTTATAAACTGCATCTATATATGCCAGTTCAACATTATATATTCAGCTTTTCGATCAATGCATATTGATAAGGTGTAAGTTAATATTTTAAAGGTAATTTTTATCACTCATGTGCTTATAAAAAACAAAATTTATAAGAATAAAATTGTTCATATTTTAGCGAATAAAGTTAGATTAGCTAATTAATATTCCAATTCTGTAGTAATTCTTGTAGAGATCTTAAGTAATTAATCTTAACTAAGTAATTTTATTTTACCGTATGTCTTCTTAGCTGCTATTCATCGCTGCTAATGTTCTTATTTGTTAGAATATCAATTAGTTGCATAATTGATATAATTGAATAATAGATAAATATTAATAAATATTATTATCTTCTATTTTTGTATTTATCAGCATTTATAAAATGCTGATAATGCCGCATTTTTTATAAAGTTTATGCTAATTAATATTCCAATTCTGCAGTATTTCTTGTAGAGATCTTCTCCATTTGTTGCTGCCAAATAAATTTTACAAAAGCAAGTTTGGCACTTTTGCTTATTAAGATATTAAGTTTTCACATATGGTACGAATCCACCTAACTCACAGATTAAATTCAATAAATGAATTTAAATTATAAAATAAACAAAACATAATAATGCTAAATCAAAATTTAATAATTAAATAATAAAATTAATAATTGTTTTTAGATTTTCTATAATTTAAATCAAGTTAAAAAAATGAAATTTAAAATAAACGTCATTTTTATGAATTGACTAATAAATAACATACGTTGTATCAGAATAAGAATTAGAGGTCATCAGGAGGAACTTATATGCTATCAGCTATGATATTTAGGAATTTTTATATTACATACTACTAAAATGTGAGATACAACAATCTTTAGAAATAATTTCGAATTATTTAAGAGGAACAATAATTTAGAATTATTCAGGTCATCTGGTAGAACTGCTATGCTATCAGATTTCAGCCACTAACTCATCTACCCAACATAGCAGCGGGGCTAAATACATGCTAATGATGTATTTCCTCTGATTAAATTTGATTATCTGGTGTACCTAATTCTAATACAAAGTATATTATTAATTATCCATCAATAAACATTTTCCGCTAATGATTTTAAATTTATTTTTAAAATTATTGATCGATTTCCCTTCTTGTATGACTCTTATATCTTCTCTCATTTTTACTCAAAACTTGATTATTGTCTAATTCTATTTTCTAAGTCACCTAAATCCACTCTTCTTCCACTACAACGCATCGTAAACGCAACCGTCCGAATTCTCTTCTTTCTTCGTCGTATTGTTCTCTCCATCTCACCTTGCTTCTCTCGATTTATCTACCATTTATTCTCGTGCTTTTAATTTTTGTTTTACAAAATAAATTTTTTATTTTTTAATTTAAATGTTTAGCATTGCAGTTTTTGTAAATAAACAAATAGGAATACCAATTTAAATAGCTACTGCTTTCATCCTTAGAGGATGTGTTAAGCCCGAATTACCAAATAGAACTTTTTAAATTTAATCTATTTAATCTATTTACTTAAGATTATTATTTGTCTTTTAAAGTTGTTAATGCATATTTATTTAATTTGATCGTCAGCAGCTTTTTTTATAATTCTTTTATTTTCTGATATAATATTTGTAAAAATTACTAAATGAATAAATATAATGTTATTGCTGAATAAATAATGATTAAATCTAGTAATTTTCTGAAGATGCTAACAGAAGTTAGCGAAATATCAATAAAAAAGGTTCCTCTTTTCTTTGATCCAGCTTTAATAATTCTTTAATAAAATTATATTAAAAATATATTATAAGTAAATAATATAAATAATATAATAAGTTAATAATATAATAAGTAATATATACAGCTAATATTATTACTAATGTTAACTGTACTGTTTATATTCTTTAACAAAGAGAATAATTTATAAAATAATTCAATAATCATGCAATGTTTCTCAGTTAAATTTTTTCTCAGCTTTTTTATTATATCAAACTTTTGAAAAACTAAAAAAACTCAAAAAACTTAAATTTTTGATTTTCTTATTAACATGTTAGGAATCTCAATTCGAATATGTGATTTTATTATTCTCACAAACTTATTATATACAAGGTTGATAGCTCTTGTATACAATATGAATTTCATATATACATCTTTATTTATGCATCATTATTATTAGGAATAATATATAATATTATAAGGATCATATAATAATATAATAATCTATCATTACATATTGTTTTTATATTATTCTATAAAGTAAAATATTATGCTATAAATTATTTTAGTAAAATATTTGCTATACTATTCTTTTAAATTTCAGACTTGAAGTGATTGGGCTCATAAAGTATGAAACTCATTCACAAATGATAAGCGCGTTGCTTTTACCTCTGCTATTTGTGGCTTCATTCGTGGTCCATCTTCACTTTATTCATAGCAGTTGGCTGGTAATTTTAGAAGATCCAATTGAGTAAGTATCCTCAGATGTTTAATCAGTAAATGTTGGGTACGTTTTAATATTATGAATTTATCAAAGATGCATTGTATCAGTAACTGTTAAACTTTGTGAATTTTTATACTACTTCAAGAAAAACAGCTACACATTATTTTGTTCTTTGAAACAAAATAATGCTTAGTGGTTAGTTCAAAGAACAACATAATACACTGAGCAGAAACTCAGTGTGTTAAAATTATGTATTATAGATGTATTTTAATAAAAAAATAAAAAAATATATTTAAATCAAAAAATAAAAAATATATATATAAATCAACAAAACAAAAACAATTAGTAATTCACAATAAATACGAAATATCAAATAAAATGCACAATTTGTCCAAAAGAAAACATAATACAAAATTAAACAATACAATTGAAATTGCAGAGACAATAAAATTAACTACAACCGAAATTAAATTAAATCAAAATAAGTCAGACAATATAAACGAAAATACAAAGAAAATAATAATTCCAAAATATTCGTCGATGAAAGCATATATCACAACCTTTTAGTATTACCCTACAAACATTTTTGTCTAAAGGACCTAATCAATAGTAACTCCGAGCCAAATCTAGTTTTTAGATGAGGTTGAATTAACTCAATCTTTGAAGAGTTAATATCCAAGAAGTGACCAGTCTTGCTAAAATGTTGTGCAACGGTTCATTAAACTATTTCTAGGGGTGCACATGTGCGTATTCAAGAAGCTTCTCTCGTAGATGACTGCGAGTCTGTCCAACATTTAATTTCTCACACAAGGAGCAAGGGATGATGTAAGCCACCTTAAGATGGTTCTTTTTTGGTGTGTGCTTATATAATCGGAATAATCTACTGCTGTATTTTGAATAGCCAGTAATACTGAATTTACAATGTATATACAATACTGTATATTACGAAAATATTTAGCAACTTTATCGATAGACATATGCATCGATTCAAAATGTCTTGACGAACTAGCATCTACATGTGTAAGATGTTGATTTTTACGAAACAGATTTACGTATTTCATCAATATCATCAAACGGATATCCACTTTTCGTACACAAATAAGCAACGTCTTTTATCCCAGATATTTGTTCAGATACTTTACTACAGGGTGTCAAACAACGCTGAAATTGCGATCTCAATCCACTAATCTTATACGGTGTCGAGGTTGCAGAGGTCCAAGACAGTATAACGTTTGGTACATTAGATTTTCTATAGACACCAGTGTAAAGAACCGATCCAGATTGAATATCCATATATACACATCAAGAAAATGAAAAACTAAATTACTCTTATACCAATTTCTGTTTTTTTCATGAGAGATGTAACAAATATTTACATCTATTTAATCAAATCATATGTAACACATTTCACATACACATTTGACAAGCAAAGATATGTATTTTTTGAAGATAAAACAAATTTTTCTTACACATAAATTTAAAAAATAGATTATTTGAATTTGATATTTAAACATCAATTGAAAAATCTACTTATTTATTGAGTAAATGTTTAATTTGCTTTGATTTTAGTTCAAGTCTTATGATATCGGCAACAAGTGATTTAAATCGAAGTAGTAATAATATTGCAGGATTGAAAGATCGAGATACTCAAGGTTAATATTGTAAACACAAACAATCTGTTTCATTTGCTATATTGTTGGTAGAAGATATACAAAAGGGTCAGGTTTTAATCGTGCAGGTGGTTCAAATTTTTCGAAACTTATCATTGTACCTTTGGCGATTGTTGGAAATCCACGAGAGAAAATTATTTGCCTTAACACTGGTGACATGCTCAATCTGTCCGGTAACTTTTCTATGTTTTGGTTTGTCATCATTGCTTGGATGTAAATAATGCAAAGTTTATTCAGATATTTTGCTTGGGCAAAATATCCTTAATTTTTTTGAAGAATATTTAAAAAACTAGGAACTAAATAATAAATAAACTAGCTTTTGCTATAAAATTCGTTAACAATTATGATATTTAATATAATAATACTCTAATAACTTAATATTGATTATTGATTATTAATACTCTAATCAGTTAGTTATTGATTTTGTTACAAATGATAAATTCTAATGTGAACAAATGATTCTAGTATCTAGTAATTTTATAAATTTCATTGGTTTTTAAAACATAAATTCTAAATATGATCAACTCAATAATCTACATTTTTTGCGAAATAAACGTGTAGTTGAATACGAAAATGTATTTAGATATATTTTTAGAATTTGATATATTTGATATAAGATTTCAACAAAACTCTTAGTTCTATATATATAACACTGATGTGATCAGGAGATCATATAATCGGTGCTGGTGATCCTTTGATGGATTCCTTCATTTATTTTTATCAATTTTGCAGATCACCCGAGGTGAGTTCGCAGTAGAACTCACCGTGTGTATAGTGTGTGAAGTTGGAAGTTCACTACTTCCAACTCCACACACTTTGACTCACAAAGCCTGACATATTGGTATTGTTTGGTCAGCTACTGCCGTGCAATGGTACACCCGGACTCATCAGAAGGCGTGTACCGATGTAATTTCCTTTTAAACAATATTTGCACTTTCAGATTCAAACCTAAGTTCTCTAGATCAGTGGGTCTATGTCTTACCGACCAAGCTAACCATCCAGCACAGCTGGAAATTCCTCCGTATATGAAACGTTCAATGTAGGAAATTTCTGAAACCGCATTTAATGTGATCAGAAGATCATAGAATCGGTGATGGTAATCCTTGGATGGATTCTATCATTTATAAAGAATTATTGAAGCTGGATCAAAATCAAGTTTCCCTTCTTTCTTTGATTCAACTCTAATAATTCTTTATAAATAATGGATAATTATCAACTATTTAAAATTTTTCATTTATATTGTCAATTTTGCAAGATCACACAAGTTTATTTCGCAGTAAAAACCAGTTACGGTATCATTCCTTATTTTTATAGGTTGCTAGAAAAATAACATCAAACAGAAAATAGTAAAATATATAAATCAACACAATAATATTAAAAATATATTTAAACTGTTAAGCGAATTTTTTTTACGGATGGATAATAAATAATATACTTTGTATTAGAATAAGATATTATATATCTTCTTTCATATCTTATTATATATATTATAATATATATGTATTATAATAGAATATAATACTAGATCATCAAATTTCATCATATGAAATACGTCACTAGCACGTGTTTGGCTCCGCTACTATGCTGTGTCGAGTAATAGTGGACGAAACCTGATAACGTAGCAGTTCCTCCGGACGACCTCTAATCCTTATTCTGATACAACGTCTGTTTGTTATTAGTCACCTTATAAAAATTGACATTTATTTTAAATTTCAATTTTAAGTTTTAAAATTGAAATTTATGTTATTGCAAAATAAACGTGTAGATTAGAACGAAAATTTTTTTAAATATGTTTTTAGAATTTGATATAAGATTTCAACAAAAATCTCAGTTCTTCATATATAACACTGATGTGATCAGGAGATCATATATATCATATATCGTGCACTGATGTAATCAGGAGATAAATATCTTCTACAGTTGTTGCTTCGTAGAATTTATTTTTGCTCTCAGATTGCGAGCAATTTAATATTAATTTACATTAAATTAATTTAATATTAAATTTTTACTAATTTATATATAATTATATTAAATTTTATTTTATTGATATATAAAAGATAAATGTATTTTTGCATAATAATCGGCTGATGTGATTAGGAGATCATGGAATGGGAAATGATGATTCTTTAATAGATTATTTCATTTATTTTGTCAATTTTGCTAGATCACACAAGGTAATTTCGCACCAGAAACCAGCTACGGTAAAATTACTTCATTACTTCTAACTACATCTACCTGGATTCACAACTAAATTTAATCCTGACATATTGATATTGTTTCGTCCGATACGGCCGTCAATGGTACATGTGTACTCATCATATATAGCTTGTATCGCTGTAGTTTCCCTATGAACACTATATACCCATCCTTCATTTCTTCTAACTCAATACAAAGTTGTTTTTATCAATAGATTCCACTGTATTTTATTAAAAATAGTAGTTGATCAAGCAGTCCCAGGATCCATGAGGGATTTCGATTTAAATTTAATATTTAAATATGATTATTTTAAAGTTTATAAAACTTTAAAATAATCTTTGAAGTTTGAATTTCGTTTATTTGCTTAATATCAAACTTTTTTGCCGGGTCTCAAATTATTATTATTTCACAGGTGTCCTTAATGAATTTCGTTTTCTTTTGCTTGATGATTGTCGTATTCAACATGAAAAGTTTACATTATGAAGGGATATACTCGTTTGCCCTCATGTGGTCTTGTTTTTGCATAATGTGCCAATTCATTTTTCAGCTTCAAATTATACCCGATAATAGCTTTAAACATACATGTGTGGTAAGTCTCAAATGTTGTGTGTAATTTTCAAAATATTTATGTATTTACATCAGTATTATACAGACAAGGGCATTGCTGTTCAAGAGTCTACGAATAGTGATGTTTGGATTGGTTTGTCAAAGTCAGATTCACTGTTCAAATTTGTTATTGTGTGTGCTTTAAGCGAATTGTCAGGCAAAGTTCAATTAATTTTCATTTAGCCTTATGTAATTATAATTGGTGTTATATTTGTACTGACTGCTGCCAAATATAAACAAATCAATCGACGCGCATGGATAACTTCTAATACTGGCGTGATTGTTGTTCAACCACCCTTTTCAGAGACACTTTTTCCGTGTGATGCTACAATTAATATTAGCACATCGTCTGATGGAGAGCGTCATCTCAAGGTCGTTTACAACGTAATTGGAATCAAAAACATTGATGATGGCATTATGAGCTTAGTTAAATATCTAGTGAATTTTGGATTTTACAGATTTGGTTTAGAGGTATGATTTTTGTAGACTTCGTTTTGTAAAACTATTTATGTTATACTGTAAAACATGATATTTTAATTTCATCTTTTAATGTTCCGGAAAGTTACATTTCCGGAACATTAAATGTATTATTCTACAAATAAATATGGGAATTTGAGGAAAATCAATTGAAAATAGATAAAGCACTATATTTTTAGGTATAAAACTTTACGATCAAGATTATCGTTTAGATGCATCATTTTATTTTTTAAAATAAAATGTTGCTTTATAAAACTAATCTTATGTAAAATTCTAAAATTTGGTCTCTTTCGCTAACTCTGCGAATTATTTATGTAATCATATCTTATTTCGCTTTATAAAAACTAACTGGCTGAACAAAATATTTGAGCTTAGCGTAAAATATTTTACGCTAACGAAATATTTGAATATATAAATGCACATTGTAATCGTATCAATGCTTATAAGTCAAATGTTGAAATCATTGAACTTGTAAATCGTCTTATAGTTTACCATCCCGTTGAACTGGGAACACTTATAGTTGAGATGAAGCCTGACAAGTCAAATGTAGCCCGGGCAATTGCAATCGCTGCTAGTAGCAATAATTGGCATTTACTAAACGTCATTTTACATTTACCTGCTAATCCTCTGTCAAATGCCTTACTCAATACGGCAACTACTAGATTGACAAACACATATCCTTTATTAAACTATAGTACTATGAATGGTTTACATGTAATGCAATATGATTGGTCATTAGGCTATTACCTTGGTCTATATAAATGGAAACTTTTATTTGAACATTTAACTAAATCGGGTCTTGAAACAGGCGATTGTATACAGCTTATAGCTCATGCAAGTTCTTCCGAAAGCGGGTGGCGTTTAGAACTGTTTAGTCCAATCGTTCTGAATTACTATAGCAATATAATGTGCATATTAATACGTTCATTGTGCCAAAATATGCATCGTTCATCTATTGATTTGCATTGGTTAGCTTATAGTCTACAGAAATTGATATTAAAATGTCACGTATGCTTACCAGTTGCAGTGATCGAGTGCTCATTAAAAATTATAAGCGACGTTCCTGGAGACCGACAAATTTCACATATAATTGCATCCGTGATTGTTGAAGATAAGCTAATTTTTTATAAATATTATCATATAAATAAATAGATAAAAAAATAGAAAAATTTTATTTGATATTTCGCTAACTTCTGCTTTAATCTCAAGAAAATTATTATCTTCATAAAATTGCATCTATAAATAAATATATGATTAATATATTTCTATAAATTAATATGTGATTCATTTATAAGTTTGTGTGAAGTTTCCACTACAATAATGTTTAGAGAAATACCGAACGTTGATTCATTGCTCCAACTGTGCTCAGATGTTCGTCTTGTGAGAGAAAGACGATTATTTCGATATGAGGAACAACTATTTGCACAGCTTATATTCCTCTACCGATCACCAGAGACATTGATTAAATTTACCCGACTAAAAGATTTGCCCAACTTAATAAATTAAGATTGCAAAATGAAATGCATTTATCAATAAATGACCACCGCATATATTCATTTCATTTGTAAAACTTTTTAATCTTTTCATATTCAGTCTTAAAAAGTACAATTCAACTTTTTAATTTATTCCAAAAAACCACAAAAAATTGGAAATTATGTCTTTATAATGCTTCCAACTTATGCCTTCATAAGTTAGATTTTATAAATCCACAGAATATTGGATTTATATAAATAATAACCTTTGTGATATATTCTAAGAACGAACAATATTTATGGATCATTTTTGGTGAAGCATGTCGAGCAAAAATGGCTTGCAATACTTAGATTACTAGCCATTGTTCTAGCAAAGGGATCCCTGAGTTAAAAATTTTTTAATATTTCATTATATTTAGTAAAATATATCTTAATATATAGTAACATATTAAAATATATATTTATATACATAAATATTATCATATATTATCATAAATATATTTAAAATTTACGTGCTAAAAGGTATTTAGATTGAATAAGATGATACCTTTTGGATAAGATATGAAAAATAATAAAAATTCAAAATAATTAAAAATATTGTGAAACTTTAATTTTAAATTCATAGCAAGAGTTTCGTAAATTAGAATTAATTACCAGCAATTAAATTTAAAATTAATTTTAAACATTCGCTACTTTAGGTTTATTATCTTTACATAGATTATGTAATTGCAAGTATTGAAATATTCTAAATTTGTGTAAAATTCATAGCAAATTATTTTAGCATTAATTATGTTATAATAACACTTTATATTTTTATTAGTAAATATTATTACAGTTTACACATTTAGATATGTATTACGTTTATAAGTAATTATAAACACAATAATTATAATCATTTAATTTAATATGTTTAAATTAATGTATATATTATTATATATTTAATTTAATGTGTTTTTTATTTACTAAATTGGCAAAAGCAATCAATGGATATATATATATTTATATATATAGATTTTATCGTATGATATCATGAAGATCGATTGAATATATATATAATGATCGTTAAACCGGCTGTTGACGGGATCGTCCATATCTATGTATATATACATATATATGTATATATATATGTGTATGTATATATATGTATATATATGTGTATATATACATATATATACAATTGATTGCTATAATTTTCAAAATTATTTTCACAAAATTTTTATTCAAAACTTGCATTTTAAATAGTTGATAATGATCCATTATTGATAATGATCCATTATAGCTTGTGGAAAGACTGAGATTGGAGAGAACGAGCTTCGTTGAGCAGCGTTTGCATATCTCCGCTTGTCCAGCAATCAAGTCTGCGATCGAGAATTTTTTTAGTTGTTTAGGGTTCGATTTAGCAGGGCGCTGGAGGATTAACTGACTGATGACAACCGCGAGTGAAA
The DNA here is from genome assembly GCA_012934845.2 of Pomphorhynchus laevis. Classification (NCBI taxonomy): domain Eukaryota; kingdom Metazoa; phylum Acanthocephala; class Palaeacanthocephala; order Echinorhynchida; family Pomphorhynchidae; genus Pomphorhynchus; species Pomphorhynchus laevis. The sequence goes on along the minus strand of WNNJ02000089.1, from coordinate 165,425 downwards.
GCGGTTGTCATCAGCAACCGCTTTCTGAAAGCGGTTATGACTATTTTATAATAATAATTTCACTCTCTCCATTTTAAATTTAATTAAGTATAATTTAAAATGAGTGAACAATCATTTCATTATTTATAATAATGAAATGTATTTTTGGTATCGAATATTATTATTTTAATTACGATCAATTAATTATGACAATTAGTATAATAATCTATAATATCTTTGGTCTCAAAAACATATTTCTAAAAGTTTGAAAGAGATTCGTTTGATCAAAAAAATACATCGGCTGATTAATTACGTTGATTTTAATCAACTTACGGCTGATTACGAAGGGATCACAGATGTGCAATCATAAGATAATTTGATTTTATTTTTTAAATTATCTTTATCATTTAATTTATTGTTTAAAAGTTAATTTTAGAAACACGCGAAAATGATTATTAATAGTAGACAAGATGTCGTTTGTCACGTTCTTTTCATGCCACATTTGTCTTTTCTAAAATTTTAACATGTAATTTGAAAGCATTTATGAACAAATTCCTTTTTTAAATAGTTGATAATGATTCATTATTAATAAAAAAAATTATTAGAGCTGGATCAAAGAAAAGAAGGAACATTTTATTTGATATTTCGCTACCGACTCCAGAAAATTGTATATTCATAAAATTGCATATTTATCGATTATAATAATATTTAAATAGTTGATAATGATCCATTATTGATAAAGAATTATTGTAGCTAGATAAAAAATTGAAAAATTTTATTTGATATTTCGCTAACTTCTGCTTTAATCTCAAGAAAATTATTATCTTCATAAAATTGCATCTTTAGAAATAATAATCCTTTAAAATTTATTTCGTTGGTTCATAGATACAGTAAGTAGTTAGTTGTTTTATTAAAGCATTTGTTAGATTTTATATTGGATTTTATATTAGAATATATAATTAATATTTAATTATATTTAATATTAATATATAAATTATATATTATTACAATTGGTGAAGAATTGCAAGGTAGGGAATTTATTTGAAAAATTTCACAAACTTTAGTCGCTTCTAGTGACCTTCTTCAGGCAAAAAAAATCAAAAATTAAAACAGTAAAATCACAACTACACAACACATATACACTTACAACAAAAACATCAAAAATTTTTTACCGAAAATTACAAAACACAAGTATTGAAGGTCAAGTGGATAAAAATTGGATAAAAAGCACTAAAATAGAATCTTTAGCACTGGAGCCAGACTTAGTCATTTCAACACCTACTCGACATATTGATGCTTTGGCACTTCTTGAGCATGCTACATCCATTTGCAAAGGTATAAGTTCTGAAGAGCAAGAAAGAGTATCTGTAGATCTTGCAGGGTGTCTACGAATTTACCCATCACGCTTGAAGTGTAGGGCAACTAACATAGAGAGCAGATTGTTCTCAGCGTTAAAAAGCCTAAAGAACGATTCTGACATTACTATTTGTTCGGCAGATAAAGGTCGTTCACTAGTTGTAATGGACACGAGCTATTATGTGGAAGCTGGTCTTTACTCCTTTCCGACATAACAAAGTTCAAACGACTGAATAAGGATCCAACTCTTTGCCGGGAGAGGAAACTTAATCAATTACTTCTCAAATATAAGAAACAGGGTTCAATACCTGTTCATGATTATTGGATGTGTCGATCGAAACTCTCTGAACCATCGTTTATGTATTTGGCAGCAAAGATCCACAAGCCGGGTAAGCTGGTAAGACCCATTGTGGCTTCATATGGTTCGTATCCATATGCTTTAGCCAAAAAACTCAATATGTTGCTACAGTCTTGTTTGTCTACATCTGATTTATCCATAATGAATAGTTTTAAACTTGTGGAGGTACTACATAGCATGGAGGATAGCTTAGTTTCGAGGATTAAAATGATAATGACAGCGGATGTCAAGTCTCTCTTCAGCAGCGTACCTGTTGCTAAAGCAATTGCCCTATCAGCTGAAGGGCTCGCTGAGTCTAATACTTCGTGGAGACTCCCAAATGAGAGTTGGCGGGAATTACTTTACGTATGCACTGGGCAATCACATTTTCAATTTGAGGGAGTGATGTATGACCAAAGTGGAGGGCTATCCATGGGAAGTCCGCTTGCACCAGCGTTGGCGGAGTTGTACATGAGGGTCTGGGAGAGCAGCATGTTAAAAAAGATTGTAATTGCATCTTGTACTGGCGCAGGTATGTGGATGATGTATTGATATTCACAGCAAGTGTCTTTGACACTATTCTTATGAAGATCACTTTGGACAGTTTAGATGATGATATAAAATGGGATGTTTCTATTGGAGAAAATCTAGAGGTTGGTTTTTTTGATGTCAAGATCCAGATCATTAACAACAATTTGGTCACCAGTGTATACAGAAAGCCTAATATCCCACTTGAGCTTACACCTTATACATCATTCGGACCAGAAGAATGGAAGCTTTCAAGAGCTTGCTCGATGTTCTACAGAGCAATAAAATTGTGTAGTACAACGGAGCTTGCAAACAAAGAAAGACAACATATATGGTCCACACTGATTAAATGTGGCTATCCCAAACATATCATTCATAGAGCTAGTCATTAGGCAATGAGATCTTTGTCGAAACAAAATGATAAAGAAACCATAACTTACCTACAGTTACCCTTTTCGGGGACGAAGCAGGACTTCCAAATCAAGAAGATGGTTCATAAGGCTAGTAACAACTTACGGAAGCAAATTAGGACTTATTATAAATGCCCACCACGTCTGTCTGGTTTTTTTTCAAACGCAAACCTAAGAAAAACAGTATGGGTTGTTTATATTCGATACCCTGTCGAGATTTTGACCACAAATATCTTGGTCAAACGGGTGAAAAGCCGGAAACACGTGTAGGACAGCACCGTCGGTATATAAAAACGGCCAACTCATAATCAGCGGTCCTCAATTGCACTTCAAATCGTAACGAAATGTTACAAAAAATGTTCGAACGAAATGACATTTTGTAGAGTTCGAATGTAGGAACTTTTTGTAACAAAAAAGTATATTTATTTGTATTTTTGAAAACTGGTAATCATAACTGATTTATAACTAACTATATATACTTAGCTTCAAAATTCAAAAATCGGTTTTTAATATCAAATTAAATATAAACTTATACTTTTAGTTAATATTTTTAAATTATATTATTATAATTCAATTATATAAAATTATTATATATTATATCATTATAATTATTGTAATTATTATATTATAATATTTAATTATATTTAAATAATTATATTACTATTATATTTAATTTATATTTTTATTATATAAATTATTTCGTTATTCATAAATATTCATAGAAAAGTCAATCAACTTTAATAATTACATAATTAATTTACAACTTTTGAATTAATTACATATTTAATTTTTTATAAAATATTTAATACAATATTAAAAATATTAATATATAATATTATTTTATATTAATATATATTAATACATATTAATTTAATTATATGCTGGAGAATAACTACTCATGTTTACCATTACAAATTTTGTATGATCGGGTTGCCTTGTCATTCGATCAGTTCTGACTTTCTGTCGTTTCTGTGGACTTCCATGTTGTGACCTTCTCCATACGTTTTCATCTTCAGTTCTTTCTACATGGAGTTTGCGCGGCAGATTCGATATCGTCATTTCGTAACGTTTCCACAACTTCTGCACACTTTCCTTCCTTATGATGGATGACGACTAGCTCTATAAGTACAATAATAAACTGACATCTTTGTATATAAACTGACTTTTTTCTTCCTCCATCGCTTACAAGCAGAAGTAAAGAAAATATAACTTCTCATAATAATTAATAATTATGCTAATAATTATTAACTTCTCTTAATCATTATAAGTAATATTTTTAAATAATTACATTAATAATTATTTATAATACATATTAATATATAAATAAATTTTAGTATTCAAATAATATATATAAATAATATATAAATATATTAAAATTTTATGGAACGAAGAAAAGTATTTTTATTTAATACAACAAAGCGTTTGTATCTGATATTTCGATAGCTACTGCTTTCATCGTCAGGAAACTACAAAAAATTACTAAAGTTGCCATTTATACAAATTACAATAAAACATAGAAACAAACTTCAAAAAAAGCGTTACAAACGCACATTCTTCTTCATTATTTAGTATTTAAATAAAAATACTTTTCTTCATTCCATAAAGATTTTATTTAAAAAAGATGAAGAAAATTGATATTTTCAAAAATATAAATATATTATTAAATTTTTATTATATATTTACTAACAGCATTTAAATGACAGTTTAATAACTTTTATTTTTAGCTTTGTTTTGCGATGATTGCGATGATTGCGATGATTCGGCTAGATGTATTTTCATTCCTGTACATAATTGTGCTTTTACCAATTCTGCTGTCTACGCGCTCGATGATAAGGAATTTCCTATGGCCTCTTTATGTCGCGTTTGTCACATGCTCCAATATTTTGCAGTATCTAAATATTCTTGGTTTACCACCGCGATCTTGTTTTGGTATCACTTTATTTTATTATTTATAATTTCAGCATTTGTTTAGCTTACCCTTGGTCATTTATCGATCGCAACGGAGTAATATCAAGGGTTTGTGAGTGGATGTTTCTTCCTGATTACAAATTTCCACCTGACGCTCGTAAATTAATAGGTAATTGTTTTAGCATAAATTAATACATTCTAAATAATTTATTATTTACGTTTAATTATTCGATGAACTTTTACCATTAAATCGTTTTAATTAATATTTTAATTATTTGGATTTACAATTTTCGAATCAATTTTCGTTAAAAATTGATTCGTAAAAATTGATTAAAACTAAATTAATTATTTTTTTTTGTTGTTCAAAAGTTTTTTTTATTACATTTTGAATTTTTTCCAAAACAGATTTGAACTTTTGGTCTTTAACATTTCGTGAATCATTTTTAAAGATTTTATTTTGTGCATTTTATAAAATGATTTTTAAAACACATTTACCAAATTATTAATTGGCCCGTTAATAGGTTGAATTTTATTGTAATTTTATTCTAATTTTTTGACGTTATTGATTATGATAATCAAAGCTTTTCATTTAATGTAAGTAATAAAGATAATTTTCATCGTCAAGGGACGATGAAAATGTAATGCGGTGTAGGAATATCAAAGCTGCAAATAAGGCGGGCTCGATTAATTCATGAATTTAAAAATGGACATATCATAATCTTAGAAATAGGAATACCAAAGCTGCATATAAGGCGGGCTCGATTAATTCATGAATTTAAAAATGGACATATCTTAATCTTAGAAAGAATTTGTATTGGCAATTTTGTAAAACGCATAATAAATAAATGATAAGAATAAATTTGTAATATTTTTGCTTGAAACTGAAGTTAATTATGTACGTTTAATAATACTGGAATCAATCCATATCAATGCTGCATTGAAAAAGGATGCAGAACAGCAAGTTTAACTGTATTTTAAAAAATCTGTGAAAGTCTGTGAATTCTTCTCGAATTCTACGTACTGATGTCTATGATGTTTCAATGTGCGTATAATTCTATCTTGAATACAGTCAGTGAGATTATAAAAAACGTCAAATATTACTGTTCTCGTGTAAGTAAAATGCCTTTAAAACTCGCAAAAGTTGGCACACGAATGTAATTTTATCAGATAAAATTAAATGTAAAATATTGAATGATCAAAATAAAAAGTAAAAATGCCGCGTGTATTTTCTCGTTGTGCTCGAGGCAGCACACGGCAATCTTATTCCTGTTTTATTAGATTGTATTTCAATTAGTAAATTTTATTTTAAACAAATTATTTAATTATTTATTATTTAAATTTTTATTTTTTTTTATTTTATTAAAGATATTGTCTGATATAGTCAATTTATAACAATTGACTTTTATTTTAAAAGTTACCTGATCTGATTAATAAACTGCTCCATAATTTATATAGTTTCTATAGCTCTAATTTATATAACTCAACTAATACCTTTTCTGTTTATTGTTTCCACTTATTTTAATTTAACCACATCTGATTACTTGTTCGATATCTTACTCACGTGTATTCTACCTGTGTATAGTTGATTACTTCCTGTTGTTATTCATTTATCAACAAAGCAAAGTATTCATTAATGAGATGAGCGCAGAGTATGTGGACGTTGCCGGCTCAAACGAAGAACTGGATTACTCGCAAAATATCAGAAGTAGCAATCCTACCCTTGACTTCACAACTTTGTACAAGTAGGAGCCATTATGTTATACCTTGTATTTAAAAGTAATCTCTATAAAAAATTAAATGATTATAATAAAATGTAAAAAGAAATTTAAAATAATCATTCAAAATAATTTAAATTTCGCTCTGTGACGGTGAATTCACCACACGAACCTTTTCAACTACTTTAAGCCGAATTACTAATCTATAACTTAACTTATAATATCAGTCTACTTTAATAATAATACTTAGTCATAATACTTTAATTTATCGGTTAGCTAACTTTGTTGTGCACAAGTTTTGACATTTTTTAATTCAAATTTTCATATTAAAATTCATAATTTGTTTACGTTTCTAGCATTTTTGTTTCATTTATTAATATGTATAAATTTCAAAAATAAATATCATGTCTGTATTGTCCAACAACATCAATAACGTTCACTTTGACAAGAAATCAAATCTTTATTATATTTTTTGTAAATATATACATCTTATTATTTTATATTTAGTATTTATAACATGAAAATTTTTGTTTCTTTTTAATAAAAAGAAAAATTGTTGTTATTTATTTCTTTTATTTATATAATTTTCATAAAAATCACGGTTTCTTAAGAGCATTTTGCTATTAGTTTTCGCAATAATAATTATAATTTTATAATTATTACAATATAATAATTATATTTTTTGAAAAGAACAAAAATTCGTTAAGATTTAAATCCAAATTGAGTCATATCATCTTTTGAGTCTTCAAGTATTCGTCTGCTATAAACTCTCGTATATATCGTATGTCCTAAACTTGTCCCATTATAATTATATATGGGACATTTATATAATTATATAATTATATTAATAATTAATTAATATGATTAATAATTATGTATAGATATAGCATGCAATGGTTTATATAGAGATATGACGGCGCGATTCTTTATGGATATCCGCGTATATAATAACTTGGCTCCGTCTTATTCTCTAGAGCGCATTCGCTCTAAAAAGAACGCTAAATATATTGAGAAAATCACTAGAGTTGAGAATGCCTCGTTTCATCCGATCGTAATTTCGACAACCGCAGGAATGGGTCCAGTGGCAAACGGTGTTTTCAAGCAGCTGGCATCTCGTTGTGCCGCAAGCAGTCGACAGGAAAGTGACTGTATAAGAAGTATCAGAACAAGGATCGCCACAATTATAATTATATTATTTTTCAATATAGTGAAATATATTACAATATATTTTTTATTTTTTTCTTCTTCTGATTGTGGTACGACATTATCCTCACAGGTATTGTTCCTATTCTTGATACAGCAGGACGCTACTAATCAGTTTGGATGGGTCTCATCAGCTGCTGACCCAGACCTACATTTCACGTTTCGACACTTATTATCTGCTCACTCCGTACACTGATGCTGATCGTCTTTAAACTCAGGACGTATGTATCTTGATTCAACGTTACATACACTAGGCTGGATGCTCCAGTAGTGTAGATATACATTGTATATTACTTAATGACATTAAAACGTGTTTATTTATATAAATTTATATGATTTATATAATCAAAAAGTATATTAAAATTTTGTCTTTTTTTATTTTATTTTTTACAATATTTTATTTTTATCTTTAATAATAATTATTCTATTTGTTAATTCTTAAATGTAATTTTTTTAGATAAATTATGGCGTTAAATTATATAAAAATATATAGTTAAATTATATATTTATAATTATAAATTATATATTATATAAATTATAGTATTTATTGGCGTTAAAATATTTAACGCAAAGTTAAATATTATTGGGCTTAATATTAACTCCTAGTTAAAATATTGGCTTAAAAATACATTATTTATAATTATTCCGAAATAAAAAAACACGGTTTTTAAGTGCATGCTTGTATTTGTTTGCAATAAATGGTTATTTTTTTTAATTGAAAATACCTTATGAAATACATTTTTAAATTTTTTTATTAATTAAATAATTTTGCCGTATGCTTAGCAATCACCTAAGTATTTATTAGTTTTCTACAAAATAATTAATAAATCATAAATAAAAATCTTTTTATTAAATATCTTTTTTAATATTTTGTCACTTTTTCTGTATCCGTGCCTATCAAACGCTTGCCTATTCTCCGCTGAGCGTGGGCCACGGATGCACATCGATAAAAGGCGCTGAATCTGAAGTCCGAATATCTCTCGGATGCGTGCTATCTCATAAGCATACGTGGTGTTCTTCTTTGCAGCGAGCATGTCCGCGAGCTTCTCTGCTACGGCTCGCTTGTCTGCGAGCCGTTGCCAAAAATTTCGAAGCAGACTTTCCCTCTCCGCCAGAATAGGAGTTTACGATTGGAGAGAAATTTGCTCTCTCTATCCACATTACGCGCTCTTTGTATTTTGAGCACTTTCGCTGCTCGTGCTATTCGAAGCATGATGTTGTGGATCTACTGAGGTTCGATGTCTTTCCGATTATGTCAAGTATTGGGTCGTATATGATCGAGGTGTTACCCCTATTGGGGCACGACAGGCAATGCGCTAGAGAAGTCGTTGAGCCGCAAGAGCAGCGAGAAGGTGCGTCTTTGCATAGCGTGTGGCGATGGCATCGCGAAACGTTGCATTGTCGGTATGAATTTGCCGATTTTTAGTGGGAACGCAGATAGTCACGAGGATCCTCCCTTCACCGTTGAATGGTCGATTGTTTCACGCTTTTTTTCGTAGGATGCTGAGACATGTGAAACTATGATTGCCTTGTTGCTAGCCTGTTTTTGTTTGCGCAATGCGGTAGAGCGTAAGCATTGTTTGGCTCTCAATTTGGTTCCTTACAAATAGGGATCGCACAACATTATCGAGTTTTTGCTTTCTTATTCAGCGATCCGACATTGATCCACTATCCCGAGACGGCCGTAATGCAGAGATAACGAGAAGATAGGCCACAACGTTCCACAAGTGTCATCTAATCGAAGAAGATCGTTGAACGCTTTGCATATTGTACACTGAATAGGGCTGAACCAATCTGGCTGGCACTGATCCGTTTGTTGCATATGAGCCCACTTGTGTTGCAGTGATTTTGTGAAACTAATATATGCTATCTGCGTGTCCAGCACTTCAACTTCAGCTAGTCTCTCGACGAGGATGCAGACTTCGAGATATTCGTCTCGATTAAGTTTATAAGGTAGGGACGATCTTCAACAGGAACCCCAAGTATGATCGTTTCATCGTTTTTGATTTCTTCCTCAGTTTTACAAAACGTTGATGCATTGTGCCGTATTGACTGTAGGATTGTTATTGTGATTCACATGGAATCCAATAACTGCCCCTATGTTACACAACAAATAGAAGGTATCTTTGATGCCACTTGGTGTGTCATCATATTGCCGGCATAATACCAGAACCGATGGTATCTAGGAAACCTTGTCATCACATGGTGTCTGAGAGGTAGTATTGCAATCACGAACTCCAGCATAGACAATATGTGTCTATCCATAGACACATATTGTCTATGGATAGACGTCCACTTGTGACACATCTAGCACACCCACTTGTGTTATTACAAAGAATTTTTTTAACAAAAATAATAAATAGTAGTTTAATAAATTTTATTAAAATAATATAAATTATGGCTCCCACTCTTGCAATAATAAATATTAGTCAATTAATAATAATGTTTGTGATTAGAGTATATCATTTAAGATATTTGAAAATTTCATGAAATGTGAAGTAAACATATAATCGCTTAATATGCTCAGTAACTTTTAAAATTATTTTTGCAAGATCAAAATTGGATGTTCTGAAGAATCTTGTGTTCCAGCATGGATTCACAGCTGTCACAGGAATATTATACGCAACTGCGACTACTCGTGTCAGCATATTCTGCCTGATATATCTTATTTTGAGCTTTGTCTTTTTCTGGAACGGTACCGACTTATTGCTAAGGCCAATTTCAACTTTAATTCGAATGTTAGTGTCTATTTCGCTTTTTTTAATTTACATTATTTTAATTTAGATGGAATATACCCGTGTATTTCTGCTACACAGTTCTGATCTTAAAAACGCTTTTTCAAGTTTGCTTTTTTTATTATTACTTATTGATCTTTCACTGAGTTCTTAATCTTTAGTTAATTTCATGCCTTGGTACTGATTGGATTGAGTGTTGGTTTGCGCAATTGTTATCACTGGCTTGCCTCAAACCCGGTTTGTTTAACTACAACGTTTTTGGAGGTATGTTCAATGATTACACATATTCTTTCTAGATATGCTTAAATAAATTATAATTTAGTCTATTTTTAAAAAATTGATTTGTATAGAGTGAAACATCTATATATTTACGCGAATTTACGAAGATTATAGTGATGGGCAGATTTCGCTAATTTCTATTTTGCTCTTTTCATCATGAAAATATTGAAATTAATTTATAATATAATTTATAATCTTATAAAAATTGATATGCATTACAAGATTATAAAAAATATGTTTTAATATATAAATATAATTTAACTTTAATGCGTCTGTGAGCTGATCGTCTTTGAACGATCAGTACCAGTGTACGGAGTAAGTAGATAATAAGGGTGCAAACGTGAAATATAGGTCTGGGTCAGCAGCTGATGAGATCCACCCAGACCGATTAGTATCGTCCTGCTGTATCAAGAATAGGATCAGTACCTGTGAGGATAATGTCGTGCCACAATCAGATGAATTTCAGCTCACAGATGCAATCAAGTACAATTAAAAACATTCATTGCAAGTGGCAGTATGAAAAACAGTGATCTGGGTAGCGGATCACACACATATGGTAGGTTTCTAATAGATCGTTAGAATACGAACCCCCTACCGAAAGTAATATACAATGTATATCTACACTACTGGAGCATCCAGCCTAGTGTATGTAACGTTGAATCAAGATACATACGTCCTGAGTTTAAAGACGATCAGCATCAGTGTACGGATTGAGCAGATAATAAGTGTCGAAACGTGAAATGGAGGTCTGGGTCAGCAGCTTTTGAGACCCACCCAGACTGATTAGTATCGTCCTGCTGTATCAAGAATAGGAACGAAATACCTTTAAGGATAATACTGTTACAACCGTAAGAATATAAATATAATTTATACATATAATGTATATTATATGATATATAAATATAATATATAATATACATTATATATAAATACATAATATATTATATACTTTATAAATATAATTGATTAAATCGCAAAAATATTCTGATATGAGATAAATAGGGATACATTCTTTTTTACATTAGGATGCATTTTCAGAACAAAATCAAATAATGATAGGTATGGTATGTTTATAATAAATGGAACATCACCTTGCCTTGACTTGCCTTTATTTTTTATAGAAATGAACATTGTATTGTCTAGTTAACTTTTAATTGACGTTTGAGCATTGCTATTATACAACGTTTTTTCTTAGTTATTCAGACAATTGAGTTTTTTAGATGCCAATTGCTTTCGTGTTGACATCGTCAGTAACTTCATGGACGGATTCTGTTTCTTTTTCCTATTAATACAGAAACGAATATTCAGAAGCTATTACTTTCAACATGTTGTAATCGAGCTGAAAACGGCATCTCGTCTTGCTTCCCAGTAATAAAAACTAATTTTTCTTTAACTAATCTTTTGATTTTGACTTTTATTCGATTTCAAATTTAAAATTAATCACAATTTCATGTGCTCAATTTCTTTTAGTGTTTTATCAATTTTATTTTTGCATTTATAGTTTATATTTTCTATCGTAATTGACGATTTTGTAATATTATCATCACATCTTTCAATGTTAGCAATAACGCGTTTAAATCTAAAAGTAATCCTCGTTTAATTGTGTCAAATTGATCAAATTTCATCAAAATTGATTATTATTTCAAATTCTAAAATTAATCTTAATTTTAGAATTAAGATTAATTCTAAAATTAATCTTAATTCTTATCAATCTTAATTTTATTTAAGATTTAAATAAAATCTTTAATAATTATTAATTTTATTTAGCATTATTTATACAAATCATCAAAGAATAAATTTAAACTTTCAAGTGGAATATATAAAAATATTGAATAAAATATTTTAAATTTTGTTAAAATATATTTAATAAAAGGAAATCTAAAAAAAGATCAAATGTTCTTTAATTTTTTAAAATAAAAGTATTTTTATAACAAAACATTATCTTCATTCTATCTTTTTTTTCTTTGTTATCAAACTTCTGAATTACAAAAAATCTCAAGATTACTGTTTACAGATTTTACAATCGTAAAAACGTGCCGCACATGGCTGATGCAGAGCTTAGCACTGCCACACAACGTAGCAATGCGGCATGTTTCTAAGGAGCAACTGAAGAATCTGCGCTAGAATTTTTCGTTCAACAATTATTGTATGATAAAAAACGATTATTTTTGTTGAAATAAATAATTATATTATTATAATTATAATGATAAATATATAATGATATTTTAATGATATATTTTTAATGATATATAAAATTTTATATCATTTATCTAAAGTTAAAATTTAAATTAAAAATAAAGATTAATTTTTATGAATTGACTAATAAATAAAAGATGTATCAGAATAAGCATTAGAGGTCATTAGGAGGAACTGCTATGCTATTAGGTTTCGGCCCCAATTCATCGACCCAACATAGCAGCGGGTTAAAATACATGCTAAGGACGTATTTCCTCTGATGAAATTTGATTATCAAGTATCTTATTCTAATAAGAAGTATACATTTTATAAAGAAAATTATCATCATTACATCTTTCAATGTTAGCAATAACGTGCTTTAATCTAATTGTATGAACAATTATGTAAATAAGGATTCATGAAGGCGCTTCTCAACATTTCTGAGACCAAAACGAGAGATTTCACTAAAATATGTTAACATTTTGCTACACACTATGCCAATTTCTTTAGAACTTTAAGTTGATTGAGATTTTAAATAGTTGATAATTATCTATTTTGATAAAGAATTACTGGAGCTGGATAAAAGAAAAGAGGAAATTATTTTTGATGTCTTGCTAACTTCTGAAAGCATCTTTAGAAAATTATATACTTTTTAGAAATTAAAAAATATATTGTTTTTTTGCCAATTTCTTTAGAATTTTAAGATGCTTTAGATGTTTAGTACAAAGAAAAACTTAATACGATTATACAGTAATTACTTAATTACGATATAATATATAATTATAATTATAAATTATAAATTAATGTTAATAGAACATTAATACTGTATTTGCTCTAAAATACAGTATTCTGAAAACATTATTGTTTTAAGAATTTGCGATATAAATTTCAGTTTCTCACTGATTTTTCGTCTGTCTATCCGTTGTAATTGAAACGGCAAACTAGATAATTATAAAACGTTTATATTTGTGATAAAATCAATGCTGACTACTTTGTAGACAATCATTATTTTGTGATTAGACGTTATTAAATATTAATTTGAAGTAGATTTGATCAAATGTTTTATTTGAATCGCATCTGATCGTTAAAATTATTTGTTTTAAAGTTATATGTCAATAACTGTTGAAGCTGGATAAACGAGAGCATTGCATTTATTAGTTTCAGTTATTTGATTACATTTAATTAAAAACAAGAAACTAACATTTGTTTAATTTTAAACCGCCCAATTTCCTATTATGAAATTTATTTCAAAGTTGTTTTGTTTTTAACATGTTATTTCTTAACAGCGGTGCTATCATATTGAATCGTCTGCTAGAGGAAGAAGTGCAGATAAGCGTAGATCTTGAGAATGCAGAGATCGCAAAATTACGGGATAATATTGAAAGAATTCAATGCCAACAAGCTAAATTGTCGCATAGTTACAGAGAGGCAAATGAACATTTTGAAGGTGACAAACGAATATTTCGAGTATATTTATTTTGAAAGTATTTCCTTAAATCTTTTTAAAAATGATGTATAATTTAGTTAAATATTAATTAAATCATTTCAGTAACAATTTGGTTTTGCAAAGGATACTGATAAAATAGTAAATATCTAATGTTAATCGCGTACATCAATAATATAAAAATATTGTAATATTGTAAAATTAAATAAAATTAAATAATATTTTTAGAAATTTTAACTTAAATATGAATTAGTAAAACTTGAGAGTAATTTAAGTGAAGGTGACATTTTTGGCTTTACAAAGTCAGAAATGTAAATTAGTAAATTCTAATTTAATTAAATAAAATTCCAATTGAAGTAATATATTTTTAATATGTACAGTTTTAACTCTGTTTGCAAGTGGGAGCTATTAAAAAATTAAAACTACCTTTACTGACGGGGAAATGTTTAATTCATGTCATGACTTTTTTGTCGTAATGATCAAAGCATTCTGAATTTAATATGTATTTTTATATTTTTTAAATTGTAACAAGTTAAAATGTAACATATTTGTATATGCGATTTTAATTTCTATAAGTTTGATATATTTTACTGTTATCAATTTAAGTCAATGATGCACCTGGTTGATCGACAACACTTATTTTTATTAATTTTATCAATATCTAATTTATTTTAAGCTTCAAGAAATCAGATCATAAAATATAGTCAACTTGTTATTTTAATTTTATTGTATTGTTATTTAATTTGATTTGCAAGTATTTTAAAAAATTTCAATTTTATCACCTCATTTTTAAATTCATCTGGCATAACAGATGAGTAGATAAACATAATAGATAATAGATAAAGCATAGCGTAATATTTAAAGTTAATTAATAAATGTATACGTTCATAAACATTTCTTCATTCAAAAACATTATTAAAATGTCCGCTTTTTAAAATATTGCATAAAAATTGTTTTAATAATATATAGATTATTAGCTCTTCAAGTTTTTTTTTCGCGAAATTAATTTGCAATCTTCATTTAGCCATCAGATCTGCAGATTATTACATGTTTGAGGATCTTGAAGATGTTCGTGTTATTTCTATGACTCCAAGTTCGGCACCTAAAAATATGGCTGCGCATTCTTCCGGTGTTGTATCAGAACAGGTAAAATTAATATTCGTTTTTTTTCTATTTTTTTGTATCTCGTAGCTATATGATTATTATTGTGTCTGTTAGATTATATACTAGTATGTGTCTGTTAGATTATATACTAGTATGTGTTTGTTAGATTATACAATGATATTCATTTATCTGTTAATATAATATATTATATGTGACAAATGTGGATGGATCCACTTATAGGTCTACTAATGATGTAGTTTCGACGGCTGGTGCAGAAAAATACTTCTAGACGGGTTTACAATTCTATATAATCAAAATATAAGTGCACAAATTGTTTAATCAAACATTTTACTCGCACAATTTTTCTACTCTGCTTAAAAATTCAACTTTGTTGAAATACGATGGATAAATGCTTCACAATTATTTAAGTAAAAGAACTATACTTTTCTTTGAGCTTCAGAAAAACCTTCATCCAATAATTTTCAAGATACATCATAAGACGGATAAGACGGAAAAGATAATTGCCATTGCTAATTTTCAGTAATGAACTGTTCGTTACTTGATAACACTCAAGTAAAAATTGTCTGAGAACACTTTTGAGAGTGTTCTCAGACAATTATTGTCTAAGCTGGTGCTTCTATATTCTTTTAATATTTTCTATATTCTTTATATTCTTTTTATATTTTTTATTCTTGTAACATCGATAATTTTATAATTATCATGGCATATGACTATATATTCTAATATATTGCATGACTCCATACATGATAACTGACTTTATAATAATTTACTGTGATAATTTAAAATAATCAAAATGTCAATGTATTTATAAAAAGCATTGTATTTTTGACTCAAAAATGTTATTTTTTGAGTTTGTCAAAACATTTAATAAACTTTAAATAACATCTTAACCACATTTTAATGAATTTAAACTTTTTTAAATTATTTTCGGTTACATCTGACCACAATGAAAAACAAAATGATTTGCTTAATCATCGATTTGAAAAATCATCGAAACATCGTTATTTGATGATAGCATCATTATCATCATCGTTTATTCTTGTTACAAGAATAAAAATGATTATGTAATTAAAAATTACTATTTTTGTAGCCTGAAGATGTTCCTGATAATTTGTTTTCCAGAGATATCTCAAATATCGTAGGAGAAGGTAATGTCTTATTTTATTATCGATTTTTACATAATTTTATAGATAAAATCGATCTGCCTCCTTACGATCGTTTGACTAATACTCCCTCCTTTCCCAATGAATCTATTCGAACATTATCGTTGCTTCAAAGAGGTAAGATTAATCAGTATAATATCTAAATTGCGTAATATGTAATATTCTTTATTATTGATATTTTTTAATATATTAATTATTAATATATTAATTATATTTAATATATTTTATATATTAATTATATTAATTATATAATTATAATATAATTAATATATTAATTATATTAATATAATATATTAATTATATTTAATATATTAATTATTTTTCCAATTGTTGTTGTGATTAGATAATTAAAAAATACATTTTTTTATTAAATAATTAATTGTATAGATTGTAATTTATAATCGAATGTAGCTGACCTACATTACCGGGGTCAGCTATTACTCGTACCTGACCACGCACATATTGACGAACTTCTTCCACCACCTAGTAGTAGGAATCGTCAAAAGGGCTCGGCAGAAGGCTGACTACCAACTCTTCTACAAAATATTATTTAAAATGTTTTTGAATTTTTTAGTTGCAAAACGTTTAAGCCTAAAATAAATTAGTTCAGTAATTGAACTAATTAAAAAATAACTGAATTTGAAAACCATTAATTTTATCCATATATTTTATCCATACTTGTACTGTCTGAAGATCTACTCAGTTGTTTTGCTTCTTTGTTTTATTACAAAAAGCTCTTGTCAAGTCTAGTTAATGTCGTAGGATTTTATCCTACGACATATATATATTTTAAAATTTGAAAGTAATATAATTAAATATAATTATAATATTATATTATTATTATTATAATATTATTATTTTTAAAATTTAAATTGTCATGATTATAATAAGTTCTTACAATGGCATTACCGTTAAAAGAGGCTACAGACAATGCATCCACAAGCATTTTTACCTCCTCAGGAAGCTTTATTGAGCAAAGCTTTGACCGACGTCACATTATCACATCAAGTTTGTTTTAAATTTGTCTTGATTATACTAAGTTCTTACAACCTTAAACACACATTCTTACAATCAAAGCACGCAATAAATACATACAATATAATACAACCTAATGCCGAAAGGAAAACCAGTATTGTGGATGCAATTGACCGAATGCTAAATGCCGGGGTTGCAAATGTGCTAAATCCAAAACGAGTTGTATCAATTGTCAAGCACCTAACTGTGTGAATAAAGTGAACATCCTTGATAACATTGACAATGGACCATTCACTAAATCTGACGACAAAATCGGATTACAATTCGAAAGTCTTTAGAATGAAGATTGCAGCTTTGGAATGAACAACGTTTTTTTGATCTCTTTAATGAGGCAAACTTTCTGCAACGTCGATTGAAACTACGCATTTCACGGAAGCTCCGTCAGATTGGAAGAAGAGATATATAAAATGTATAAGCACAGGAAAAATTTCTGATGGAACTGGAATATTATTGGACAAATCAATGCAAGGTACTTTACCTCATGACTCTATTATAGATGGCATTACCGTTAAAGAAAGGCTACAAACAATGCATCCACAAGCATTCTCACCTCCTCAGAAAGCTCTATTGAGCAAAGCTTTGATCGACCTCACATTATCACATCGAGTTTGTTTTAGTGCTCTTGATGAGAGTAGCATTGTGTCCTCATGTCGAAGAACAAAAGGCTTCGCAGAACCGTCCGGTACTGAAACAATTTTCAAACATTTTGTTCCATTAACAATCGGACGCAAAAAATTGTAGGCTACTACATTTTTGGCTACAAAAATTGCCAATTTTTGTAGCCAAAAATTGGCTATCAATTAAACCCTACAAAAACTTCATTATTAACTCACGAAGTAATTGAAAATCCGTTTTTGCCTTTTGGAATTAATTATACAACTGAAGGCATTGAAATTCTCGGAATTGCTGTGGGTACTGAAGAGTATGTCGATTCGGTCATTCAAAATTCGTGTTGTTAGTGGTCTCGGGTTGTCGGACGGCCAGCAGATGTTGCAAAAATAGATCCCCATATTGCCTATGCAGGCTTCGTCAAATCTGTGCAATTCCGATGGACTCATTTTCTACGAAGTGTAAAGTGTAACTCAATGCAACTAACACAGCTATCTGAAACAATTTTCAAGCATTTTGTTTCATCAACAATCGGACGCGAAATCGATTCGGAGTGGGGAACTATCTCATCTTCTCCATCGAAACTAGGAGGTCTGGGAATTTTCGATCCATCAGTTTTGTGTAATATGGAATATTTATATTCCCAACGGATTTGTGAAACGTATAACTCAGGACTTCACAGCGATAATCTTAATAATCTACAAGCGGATATAATAAAAGGGATCATTACCACACGTAAAATCGAATATCAAAATCGATTGTCTTCCATATTAGACACATGGTCGGTGGAAAGCAAAAATTTGATTGATCATGCCTGTGCAGAATGGGCTTCAGTTTGGCTTAGCGCTTTGTCTTTGGCTTCAGAGAAATTTCATTTGAGCGCTACAGAATTTGAAGACGCAATTTGCTGCCGGTATGGTTAAACTCCTGAATCGCTTCGGAATTCAATATGTATTTTCCAGTCGCCAATTCATATAGAGCATTCGTTATCCTGAAAACGCGGCGGAGTTCCAATGATTAGACATGATATGATTCGTGATTTATGCGCGTCAGCGCTTAAAAAAGTGTGTCATAGAGTCGAAATTGAACCACAACTCGCACCTGTCCCGGGCACTGTGGTTTTCGAGAAGCAGACAACTACCAGAGACAGGCTGGCACGCCTTGACATAATGTGTACGGGATTAAGTAATGCACGCTTTGAGCGGACGTATTTCGACGTTACAATTTTCGTCTCATCGCTGTCGGCGTTGCATCGTTCTAAAATATATTATATTTATGCTCAATCAAACATTCGCCGAAGTCCTTCGTCAACATTTGATTATAACGACATTAGAAAACAAGCAAAATACAGTGAGCGCATTCAAACAATTGATCAGTGTGAATTTATCCCCTTAGTTCTCTCTACATCAGGCGGAATGAGCAATGAAGTAATCAAGATTTTGAAAAAATTGCATCAAAAGCTAGCAATAATACTGCAGAAGAATATGTTGACATACTAACAACATTGAAAAGAAAATTGGCATTCGCTATTACAAGTGGTGCATCTCTTTGCTTAAGAAGTTCGCGCATTCTTCGACCAGGCGCGGAATCCAGATTCACTGGCATTCGACGCGCACAATTAAATGCAGATGATGAATCATAACAACTGACTTTCAAACGGTTAGAAACTATATGAAAATTTATGTTTATTGATATTAATAAAATCTCTTTATTATATACAGAGCTTTGACCGAGAAGGTTATTTTGCCCGCTCATCGTACATTACAAAACATTAAATAAACATATCAATTTCAACCAAACCAAGTGTAAGAACATCCAATGTTGCATTGAACAGCGTGTATTATCCAAGTGTTGACCATGGCTTTAAATTGGCTCAATGATGACGCAGTCATGATGTCGTGAGGCAATGCGTTCCGCAACTTTCTCAGTATGCGTGACAATCGCGATACCATTGTCGACCTTCCTATTTGTCTTTTTTGATAAAAATTTATGTATATTTTATTAATAAAATCTCTTTCATTAAAAAAAATTTTATAAAAACTTTTTTATCAACTGATTTAATAACTTTAACTTATCAACTGATTGGATTTTAACTGATTATATTTTAACTGATTAGACCTTAACTGATTAGACCTTAACTGATTAGACCTTAACTGATTTGACCTTAAAAATATATGATTTTGAAAATAGCTAGTGGCGTTTGTGAAATAAATAATAAACTGCATTTTTAAAGATCATATGTCAAGTATATTTTCTTGTGATAAAGTGTAATTCTTATGAAATTAAATGCCACTTTATTATCATTTCTCAAAATTTTGTAAATTTGAGGAATTGGATTCTTATATCGTCAGGCCAGTATTCTTAAAGAATGGATTTTGCCTGTGTTTAACAGCGCTGTTTTGATCTCAATAGATTGGTTAGATTCTCGATCTAGCTATCTGAGCCAAATTGATAAAGAGCTTAAGCAAGAGCGCAAACTAATAAAGAATCGATTAATAGTAAGTAATACTGAATGGAGAAATGGAATCGGAGAATTCCTTGACGAAGTTGACGTTGGTGAGGTATGTGATGTTGAAGTATATATGCTTTATATTTAATTCAATTATTTTGTTCGATAACTTTATTTTAAAAGATTCACTAATTTAATTTGTTAAATTAAATTATTAATTTAAATAATTTTAAAATAAAATTATAATTTTTAAAATCTTTAATTTTTAGATTTTAATTATTATTTTTAATCAAAAATAATTAACAAATTTCAAAAGGCACACATATCAAAAGGGATAGTTTCAAAAGAAAATTGATTTTAATAGCACGTTCTAAAATAATATAGTAATATCATTCAGTGAATGTTTCATCAAAATCATTTACAAAAATTATTTGATAAACTGATTTATTAATTATTTAAAAATTGAAAAATAATTGTTTCGATAAACTGATTTATTAATAACATTTTATATTACAAATAAATTAAATTTTATATCAAATAAATTAACATAATTAATTAATTTATTTTATCAACAAAAGTAAATAATTCATTTTAATATCTTAAATAAATACAAAATTATATACACAATAAAAATAATATTATTTATTCAACCTTAACGGTTTTTAAAATTTATTTTAAAAATACTATTAAATTATTAATTTCAATTCATTTTAATATTATTTATGAATTGTTTGTTAAATCATTAAATTTGTTAAATATCAAAAAATATCAATATTTAAAAATTATATAAATATTAATTTATTAACCATTAATTTTAATTTACTTAATAATTATAATTTAATTATTTACTTATAATTATTAACTTAATTCTTTATATTATATTATTTTACTTATAATTAAATTTATAAGTAAAATATATTTATAATTATAATTATAATTTTTTTATATTTATAATCATATATATTTACATATAATTATATTTTTTACTTATAATTATTAACTTAATTCTTTATATTATATTATTTTATTTAATTTGTATTATATTGTCAATTCATATTTAAATTCAATTCATAAATGAATTTTGACATTTCAGTGCTAATAATAAATATTATTAATTATTTATTATTGTTTTGCCAATAATAAATATTAGTCACTTTGATAAGTTTTGCATTAAATGTATATGAATTATAAATGTCTCAAAAAATGTTAAAATAATATTTATTTACAAATGTATATTAACATCCGAAAATATTGAAGCCTATATTTATGTAATTTTTTGTTTATTTATTTAATCTTATATTTTAATTATAAAACGACAAAATTATTAATAAATAAAATTAATAAAATTCATTTTATTTTAATAATTAATAGCCAATTTAGGATTGGAAATATCTTGCAAAATGTTGAAAAATGTATAAGAGATATATAAGAGCAAGTAATCAAATTTATTAATTATTAATTTATAATATATTTAATTTATATTAATTGATAATTAATTTTTATTTTATAAATTTTTTACCGATTATATTTATTAATATTTATGATTATTTGTATGAATGACTTTTGATATTTAGAAGATTGATATTTTTCAAATATTTAATATTAAAACATTTTAAACTGATTTTTATGGATTCTCTTTTTTGTTCTCAAATAACAATAGTTGCACCACAATATATAATAATAAATATATAATATATACAATAATAATATTTAGATGATCGACGACACACTTAATTACATGGACGATAGGTTTAAATGTTTGTTATTTTACGATTATAATTTTAATTTTCATAGCGATCATTTTGATGATTCCAACGACAGTGACGTAAATTCGTCGAAAACCACTGCTCTGTTGCGTAGCGTATATTTCTATATTGTGGCAAACTCGGACGTTGTTTGTTACTTTTTTATGATCATTAATCATTTGCTTTCCGCGTCAGTGCTATCAATCATGCTGCCACTATCGGTTTTTCTTTGGGCAATGCTATGTGTTCCAAGGCCTCCTAGGCTGTACTGGATACTAGTCATAACATACACTGAGGTATTGTAAATTTTTAAGAAATCTATATAGTTATAGACTGTTTAGGCTATTATCGTCTTCAAGTACATGTATCAATTTCGTTTGAACCTGTTATTCAATAACGAAATAATCGAGGAATCGAGTATATTCTATCCTTTCAGAGTACTCGGAGTTGAGAGTATTGCAGGATCAACATTTGACGTTTCTGACTTATTTTTGCTTCTTGCACTTTTCTTCCACAAATCAATGCAAAAGGTTAACTACTTAATTTCTTAATATGCAATTTGCATTTATCTATCATTAATTTGACTTTTTTCTAATTGTGTTTCAAGCATTTTGGATACTTCAAATATTTATTAATTTTTTGTTTGCAAACAAAATTATATTAACCTTTACTTTTTAACATGCAATTTGTTCTTTTTTCTTAATTATTTTAATCAAGAATTCTTGTTTTAGTAAATTTATTTTTAAACTTTAAACATATTTATAAATTATTGATTGTAATTATATTATCAATTATTTATAATAATTATAATTAATTATATTAATTATTTTAAGTTACATTATAATTGTGGATTTTCTATCTTTTAACATAACCTTCTAAAAGAACAAACTATAACTTTAATGTTTATTAATTTAAAATTAAATAATTTTAAATTCTTAAAATCGAAATAGTTTAATAATTTAACTGTTTTTTTTTCAATTATTTTATTACGTTCTTGCATTATCTATAAAAAGAGTGTTTTCGTTTACATTGTTCACGAATTAAATAATTTTAAATTCTTAAAATCGAAATAGTTAAAGAATTTATAAATTTTTATGTTTAAGGAAAATATTTTTTGCATATAAATGATTTTGTGAATTGTGAAATTAGTAATTTCACAATTTACTACTTATCATTATTTAACGTGAAGCAATAAAATATAATATAACAATAAAATGCAAACTTTTATCTGCTATCATTCATAATTCTCGTGTTGCACTGGATCACGTAATACTCTTTGATGCTGCTTCTGTTTTGACGTTTCATGAGTTATTAAATAATGACAGTTTTAAAACAATAAAATAATATTTTTTGTCGGCTTTTTATTCGTAAGCTTTATTACACGACCTTAAATTGAATAAAAAATTGATAAAAATTGATAATACAAAAAACTGAAAGTAATTTATAATTGTAGAATTCTAGATAATTTTTTAATGTGAAAAAAATTTTTAATTTTTAATGTGAAATTTTTTCTGAAGTTTGTGTTTCATTTTGAAGATAGCGTATTTTTATCTGAATTTTTAATTTAGCGAATGGGGTTGTGGAAAAGTTCTACTGATGTTTTCTCATTAGGTTTGTTTTTGTTGAAAATTGAATTTGATATTAAATTTTATAATCTTATGAATTGATTTATTTTATAATTAAAATAAATTAATAATTTTATTTTATACTAGATTATTATTTTCTTTATTTTATATAACAGATTTTATATAAAATTATTAGGAACAACTAATTAAGAATTGCTATTCTTATATAAAAAATTTGAAGTTTTTCAATTTTCTTTTTAACATTATATTATATATTTATTTATTTATATATTTAATATATTTATTCTTTGATGCTTACTTTGTTGTGGAAATCAAAATAATTCAAATCAAAGTAACACAAATCAAAATAATTAAGTAAAATGAAAATTAAAGAACGGATTTTTTTCATTATTAGATAAAATTATTAATTAATAGGTAGTTTTTAAATTGCCAAAATATTTGAATTGTGATTTAAATTTAGTAAATTTCTAACTATTTTAAAACATTTAAAGTTTATATATCATATTGTAATGATAAAAATTTGAAATTATTTATATATTTTTAAATTATTTAATGAAATTCTTCTATTATCATCAATGAGGTAAATTAGTAATTGAAATGACTTGTTCCGATTGAATATAAAACGGATGAGCATTCACATATCCGTTTGCTTAGCGATGCGACTTTTAAAGTCGCGTTTTATTTTCATTTTACTTTCTTAGCTCACTTCTTCCAAAATGTTGTCACTATTCATTCTGTTTGCTTCAGTAACACTAATAGCGTATTATATATGCAATTATTTATTCAACGACTTCTATGTAAGCTCGTATTTCACCAAATTTTGATAAGTATTGGCTCATATTGATTTATGTTGTAATTGTGAATTGTTACTCAATAGACATTTTACTCAAAATTTTTGATCTAAATCTTTGACGTGTAAATTAGTTTCACAAATGAATTACATTTAGATGTTGTCGATGGACCGTCAATTCATAGGTAATTCGTAATGAATAAGAATAAAGTTATCGTTTTTATTAATTTCAGACTATCAAGATTACAAAGGCTTAGATTAAATTTAAGAAATCGATTTAATACCTGGTGAGATTTTTTTCAAAATTTTCAAGAAATATTTCTCTTGCCATTGTACTTTAAAGATATATAAAGGATACTCAATAAATTTGGCAATCTAGAGCTTTTAAATGAGTTTAAAGCGGAAAGAAATAAATTGCGCAATAGATTAAAATTGTCAAATAATAAAACTGAACAACTAAATAACAATTAATTGTTTATACAGACAATTACGAATGGATGGTAGCGCATCCATTCTTAGATGATAATGGGTATCATTAAATATAAATAAATATTAACCTATATATTAATATTATATAATATTATATAAATATTTATATTATTATCATACATACCATACAATATAACATATCAAGTCTTACACTTCATTATATTTTACAAATTCACTGCTATTCGGTGCAAACCACATACACGTATGTAACTTATTTAAATTTAATGCTGGTATTTTTGTATAAATGTTGGAAACACGGGGGAACAAATTGTAAAACATTTTTTTGTAATCCTGATCATGATAGCAGGAGCTATCGAAATATAGAATTTTAATCAAATAAAGGATATTTTCTTCTTCGTTCCTGTAATAACAATAAATTATTTAATAATAAATTAATAAAAATTATAGTTAAATTAAAATTTAAATATAAATTTAAATTACTTCAGAAACAAATAAACAAATAGAGAGAAGTTAAACTAAGACAAGCAGGTAAATTTTAATATTAATATTGAAACATAAAGTTAAAGTTTAATAAAATTTAACATGTAAATCAACACAATAATATTAAAAATAAATTG
The DNA here is from genome assembly GCA_012934845.2 of Pomphorhynchus laevis. NCBI lineage: Eukaryota > Metazoa > Acanthocephala > Palaeacanthocephala > Echinorhynchida > Pomphorhynchidae > Pomphorhynchus > Pomphorhynchus laevis. The sequence goes on along the minus strand of WNNJ02000089.1, from coordinate 139,787 downwards.
AAAACGTCTATCTAACAAAAATTAAACCATCAAATAAATATAAATATATGGATAAAATTGAATTAATAGAATCCTTAAATATTTTGATCAATCAAAATTATTTAAAAGTAGGGACATCTATATTTAGACAAGTAAAAGGTGTTCCAATGGGTGGTAATAGTAGCCCAATTATAGCTGACTTATTTTTAAGCTTTACAGAATATGAATTTGTTCATAACTGTGCAAAAACTAAATCTAAACAATATAAATATATGAAATATATGTTTCGATACATTGATGATATATGTGTATTTAATTCTAATAATTTTTATTCAATTAGTGAGCACATTTATCCAGAAAGCCTTATTCTTAACAAAACCAATATTAATGATAAAGAAGGTGTATATCTAGATATGAACATTAAATTAACATTAACTAAAACTACTATTAATTTATATCGTAAAGATTACATATTTAAATTTACAAGAAACATATTTTTGCATGAGCATTCATGCATACTATATAATATAAAATATAATACATTAAATAATGAAATTTTAAGAATTGCAACAATATGTAATGATATTGGCTTTCTTCAAAATCATTTAAATAATTTAAGAGATACATATTTTAAACTAGGTTACTATAAAAATAACATCAAGCAGAAAATAGTAAAATATATAAATCAACACAATAATGTAAAGAATAAATTTAAACTCTTAAGTGGCAAATTTTTATGGATGGATAATAAATAATATACTTTGCATTAGAATAAGATACTAGATAGTTATTTCAGAGGAAATACATCATTAGCATGTATTTGGCCCCACTGCTATGTTGGGTAGAGGAGTTAGGGGCCGAAACCTGATAGCATAGCAGTGCCTCCTTATGACCTCTAATTCTTATTATTGTGTAACGATATTGGTTATCTTCAAACTGGGAATGATTATGGATGGAATTTGGTCGTTTTATGATGATGTTAATAAAATATAATATAAATGACCTCTAATCCTGATTCTTATTCATCGTATGATATTTATTAGTCAATTCATAAATTTTATTTTCAATTTTCAATTTTAACTTTTTATAAATTATATAAAATCTTATATTATTTAATAATTTTATATTTAATTATTTATATTTTATTTATCAGTATTTTTATAAAATACGTAGACTCAGTAAGTTTATCGGATTTGTTTGCATTAATTACTTAATTAAGGACTATGAAACACAGTCTTATGGCTGGATTTCGAAGTGAAACAATTATGCCTGTTCGGGATGTTTACGCAATTATGGTTTCATGTGATCTAATCTCATTGCTTGTTCTAATGTGTTCCTATAGCAGCTTTGGTGTATGTTCTGTAAATAATATTTAAGGGGAGTATTCCTTTATTTAATTTAGGGAGCAAGTGAAGGATCTGACGTTGTGCAGTCTCTTAAAGAAGATAAAGTATATACGTTTGAATTATCACTTTTTCTATTATATATTGTGTAGGTTCCTGTAGCGTTCTTCACCCTTCTCTTTATTCAATTCATTTTCCTCGTGGTTGACCGATCACTATATCTACGTAAAAATGTAGTTGGAAAGACTATATTTCAAATCGTTCAAGTAATTGCTGTTCATATTTGGCTATTCTTTGTTCTTCCACTGCTTACGAAACGGTATTTTAAAATTGTTTTTTAGAATAATTAACAATTAATAACAAATAAATCTCGAATTTCGCATGCTTTTAAACTTTACTTTTAGCCGATTCATTTCAAGTTAAATTTTTTCCATAATCTACAGTTTTAAGTTGTACATTCATTTAAATCATTTTAATTTAAAATATTTTAGATGTACAATATATAAGGAAAAATAATAAGCTTAATTTAAGGAATTCAGTTTGATTTTAATCTATGAGTACAATTGATTTACTGATTAAAACTTTGTTGATTCGTCGTTTTTATTTTGATCTGTAATTTTTGCTAATTTTTATTTTTCCATTTAGTCGATTTGTTCACAACACACCAGCTCAATTGTGGTATCTTTTGAAATGCCTTTACTTTGGATATTCCGCGATCCAAATCAAGTGTAGGTATCCAACACAAATACTCGGCAGTGTATTTACAAAATCATACGATTATTTTCATCTGTTCTGCTTTAAACTGTATTGGTCTCCTTTTAATTTCATTTCAAATTTCATTATATTTTGTACTAGAATGCTACTTATTCCTTTTGTATACGAGATTCGAACAATTATGGACTGGGTTTTTACGGATACGTGTCTCAGTCTAATGAGCTGGCTACAAGCGGAAGATATATTTGCCTCCGTTTACCAGCTTAAGTGTTGGAGAGTCGCTGAGAAGGTATTTTCATTTTTAGATAATTTTATAATGTTCTAGTTGAATTGAATCGGCTACTTTAAGGATGATTGACTAAGTGTGTATTATTTAAAAGTCAATCTTTAATTGAATTACTGCAAGTTTATTAAAGATTCACTTGAAAGTCAATTATTGATTAAAACATGATTGAGTGATAGTCAAAATTAATTTTAATCATTTAATTGTTAAATGATTAAAATTATTAACCAATAATTATCTACAATCTCAATACTGTAAGTTCTTTTTATTTATTATTATATAAAATAATAATATTAAATAATAATTGCTGTGTAAAATAATGATGCAATCAAATGGTTGCCCGCCAATTATTCCTATGAAAAACAATATATGAAAGCGTATTGTTTAAATTAATTATGCAATTGTTTTTAGAGTCATTTTCGGTTGCTCTATCAAAAAATATGATTTTCGGATATTTTCATAACGAAGACAGATCGATCTGTTTTGATTTTTCCAGTTCAAGCTCTTAACGTCGCCTCCTAACACGGTCAAGATAACCTGAATTATCATTATTTGATTATATAACTACCAGTTTCGGCGTTAAAGTATTCATTTTCGCTTACCTCCAGCTGCCGACACAATGGCATGAATGTATCCGGAATCGTCTATCCGTCGTATTCTCTCGAGATATTTTGCCTTAATATTAACGCGAAACTTAATCCGGATTACGATAGGAGTAGGTCAGAGCCAAGGGGTTGTATATTGACACATGAATAAGTATCCTCTCGAGTCTACTATAATCCTCTACAGGAAATAATCATCTACATGAAATGCTAACGCGTTCGGATCGTGTGTCGTAGTGTCCCTTCAACCTATAAATTTTCTGACACTGGAATTAATGGTGGTTCTATTTCAACATTCGAGCAGCCATTTCTAAGCATGTCCGCCAGGGAGTCACTTTAAATGTTGTGGCGTAATTTGTGTTTATCAGATTTTGTGGTTGTCGGATTTTCCAATAATTTCAAATAAGCAATAATCTAATATAAAGTTAGTTTCAATATTTCAATATCACTCATAATTTACTGTACAATTTTGTATCTAGACAGAATTTGGATTATGTAATAATGCAATTATATGTGGTTTTAAAATTTTTCTTTAATTTAATTTATAAAAAATTTTAAATTATTATTTAATTTGTAGAAAATTTCTATCCTTTTACCTTCAGTCGCTTTTGCTGCTTTTAATTCACATATTTTTTGTTATCGCCCTGTTTCATGAATGTTTTGCAAATTTGATTATTTTTATTTCTTAAATTCTTTATTTTTAATTATTTTATTTAATAATCTCTAGATTATTTTAATTCTTTTAGAATTCGCCGACACCGAGAGGTGTAGCCAGAGATACTATTTGGAAGTATTGTTCTGGAGGAATATTTGTTCTCTTGATTTTCTTTATAATATGGTTTCCTTTATTGCTTTTTTCGTTGTCATCCACGTTTTTCGAATCTAATCCTCCATCAGCACTTTCTATTGACCTACAATTTGGATCATATCAGGTATAATATCTATAGTTGACGCTGGTCTATGCTTTATCAGTTCTATTCCAAATTTTTTTTGTAAATTTAATGAGAAAATATTTTTTAAAACTCATGTGTGATTTTTTGTAAGAAAAAATAGTATAAATGACTAAGAAGTTCTTCGACATTTATTTAGATTAAGTGAAGACATTTTATAAGCAACATTAGTGCATTTAAGTAGTTGAACCAAAAAGGGATTACAGATTTTTTGATAAGGGATTACGCTCAACATCTTACTCTCAACAATTGCAATATTGATATACTTATGATTCCAGTGCAATTTGTTTTTTTATGTACATACTGCGAAAATGGCAAGAAGCGGATGAGCTATACCTTTAAATTTTATTTTCACATTATTTCAGTGATCAATTGCATTGAGAAAATACTCTCCCCAGAATGCATTGATAATAAATAACTTTCAACGCATTTTAATGCTAAATCTAAGTTGGGATTTCATTCTTTATTTAGTTTTTGGCTAAATGGTATAGGGTATAAAGTATACCCTTTAATATAAGAGTATATATACGATGAATACATTGAAACTAGAAAAGCAATAAAAGCAGATGCATGTGAGTGACACATGCATCTGTTGTATTGATGCATCTGCTATAGTTGATGCATCTGCTGTATCATCTGATTATACAAAATCAGATTAAACACAAATGTTGATTTTGGCAACCTTGAATTATTCCTTGAAAATATATTAAGATAAGAAATATTACGTATTTTTATAACTTTAGAGTTTTATAAAACATAATGTTTATGAAATAATGAATAAATAATATATATACGATATAGCCTTTTTATCATACTTATTACTACTAAAATACACTATATTATATTAAATATTGTATAATATTTTATATTATCTGTATTGAGTTAAATACGCAATACGGACCTTGATATTGTCCGTATTGCGTCGATATTGCAAATAAGTTTTTCAATACTGATTAACTTCGTGCTATTATCCATTAAAATATGAATTTATATTTGTAAATTATTTGTTTGGGATTAAATTTTACATTTGTCTTAATAATTGAGTAAGATGGAGTACATTTTAGTCATTATTCAGTGTACCTGCTCTAGAATCTGATATTGCTCAATTTAACTATCAAGACTTACAGCATCTGAAAGACGAATTTTCCGATAATTTAGTAAGTTATGAATTTTCATCTATTTGTATTTTCGCCTTTGTAAATTAGGCTGCCAAGACATTTATACGTGGATTCGGCACTGAAGATATTATAAAGCTCTCAATCCCTAAGGAATCTGCGAATTTGTGGTCACCAAGTCCACCTACCTTGGAACGCCTTATAACAGCCTTGAGTGAAATGGAAATACAGCTTAAATTCATTCTACATATTCAAAGGTTTGTTGATTACAAATTTTGATTCTACTAAAAATGTTATATAGAAAACCATATGAAAGTATCGGTTCAAGTGTATCGCCTATAGTCGTCGCTGAACGATCGGTCAAATTAAAGAATGAAACTTACCATGAATTTATCGAAGCTATAAGAGGCAATAAAAGCAGATGCATGTAAGTGACACAAAAATATCATATTTAATAAATCAGATTAAACTCAATAATTGTTTACATCAACCATGTTTTTAAAATGAATAATAAATAAAAAGTAATTATATTTTTTAAAAAATTGTATTATTATGTAAAAAATTGTATTATTATTAATTGCATTATGATGACCTCTAATTCTTATTCTGATACAACGTCTGTTATTTATTAGTCAATTCATAAAAATTGATTTTTATTTTAAATTTTATTTTTTATTTTTATTTTTATTTTATAACTTGATTTAAATTATAGAACATCTTAAAAGACTTAAATAAAGTCTTTTATTTTTTTTATTATAAAATAAATATTAGTAAAATAAATATTATAAAATAAATAAATAGCATAGCAGTTCCTCCTGATGACCTCTAATTCTTATTCTGATACAACGTCTGTTATTTATTAGTCAATTCATAAAAATGACGTTTATTTTAAATTTTATTTTTTATTTTTATTTTTTAACTTGATTTAAATTATAGAAAATCTAAAAACAATTATTTATTTTATTATTTAATTATTAAAATTTTGATTTAGCATTATTGTTTTGTTTATTTTATAATTATATTAAATACGTAGACTCAGTTAGCTGATTTAATTTCTTGAAAATATATAAAGTATTGATGGATAATATTCCATAAAACACACCATTTATTCTAGTACCATGTGTTATAAAGAATACATGTTTATCAATGAATAAAAGTATCTTCGTACGGTTGTATATAACTTTAAATTTATTTATGAATTTAAAGTTATTTAAAGTTATTTAATTTATTCCTAGATCCAAGAGGTAGCTTTAATTCGTGATCTTATTTTACTCTAAAATAAGATCATTAATTATAATTAATTATTTTTTTCTATTTTTCAATATTTAAAAAATTAGTAATTGGAAATTAATTTTTATTAAAAAATTCGAAATTACTAATTAGTAATTGGAAATTAATTTTTATTTTTAGTAAAAAATTTCACCTTTTTTAATTTCATTCTGTTTTCTTATGCTTCTTGAATACATAATTTCATTCTAAAATTTTAAAATTTTTATTTGGTAATTTTTTTATTTATAAGCAACAAACAATTTATTTTATTCTAATAATCGCTTAACTCTGAGCAAGTCCCATTCACGCTGACTTGTTCTTAGTTGCTGAGGGTTTCGCGTCGAGGCGCACACTATCGACGGTGTCATCCGTGTTCTTGTATAAATGAATCAGTTGATACTGTGCAATTAACACATTCTCCTCTTGCGAAAACGTGAACCCACCAGTTTGGACGGCTATCGAGGAATTCTGGAAACCCGATGGTTTCCTTGCCATCCACTTCGCCAAATTGATCATTGATCATTAGCATCTAGAGTGTTTTTCTCAGAGACTTTGGTCGCTATGTGGAATCGCCATGGCTATCAAAAAGCGAAAAAGCCTCGACCTCTGAAAACTGCAGTTCGGACGGATTATCTACTACGGACCCGTTCGCATGCTGATTTCGTAGAAAAGACCGCCGTGAGATATCATGTACAAATCAGAGTGAGTGCCAGCGGTATCGTATTTATTCGTGAGACCATCGAATTTGTATTCGTGAACTTATTCGCCCGGCACGTGCATTGTTATGTTGTTATCATTCATTATGATCTGGTCTAAACATCCTACATTTCGTCCGTCCACTGTGTTATCGTAAACCTGCGCATTCTTCAGAAACATGTCCACAAAGCCGGATTAATTGGAAGGTAGTATACCGCTCGACTCGAGAAGGCAGCCTATTTGATTGAGTAGTGTAGTTGCACCCGGGTCTACAGCGCTCAGCTTTAATATATGAACAGGTGCAACCGCGTACTGGCGTCCGTTGTAGCAGCTATATTTTCTGCGTGGCCACCTGTCACGTCATAAATAACGTGGCAGGTGGCCAGAGTATTGGAACAATGGACGTCCCACACAAGTATTCGGCCAGATCCTTATGGTAATAAAGTGACTCCATCAGGCTACTTGGTCTCCTTGGGTCAAACCTTCCGGCTCGAAGGGTGATGAGATGCCAGCTAGGACGGTGCGCAGAAGTTCGTTCACTGTTTAGTTGGAGGCGCGATGATCACTTGTTGCAGTCGAGGGCGTGTGTACTATTCTTGGAAGCCTCTTGTCCACATATGCACCGGTATTTTTCGCTACAGTGAGCAACTAGCTACAGCTTCACATCTAAAGCGATGAATTAGTCATTCATGCGTTGCCTGGGAAGGCGATAGGCATAGCCTCTAGAAATGCGTTTGAGTACTTTAAACGTGCTTGCTACATCGTGGGTTGTTAATCCATTGAGCATACGCTAGTAACGTGCGTTGTAGTAGTCATTCTTACATCGTTTATGATATTTTGGTTTCGTTGGAATACCGCCTGAAGCTCAGCACGCCATTGCGTGGAGGCATCAACGAAGTCTGGGCAACAGACAATTTCTTAGAAATATTCAAGGTAACACAATTTTATAATTTGTAAGCACAATAAACATTTAAGTGGAAATTAAATTTACTATCGAATAATTAATTTCAAATTGTTGCAATCTTTTAACTACATCGTAGTATGTTATTTAGAATCATACCTGATTTTTATCCACGCTTTATTCATGCTAAAGCGAGATCAGATCCAAAAGAGATCGCCGCGTTTAAGCTTGGTATAATTATTTAAAGGTTTCATATACGCTTAACGGTAGCATTGTAGGTAATGATGCAAATAACGGCTATTATGGTAATGCATGTATATCACTTGCTGGAATTGGTAATGTACGATACTGGTATATGTCTACTATTCTTCACAATTCTACTGTAGACGGTAAGCATTTTATTTTATTTATTTAAAAATGTTCAAAATTTCTTTCAGCTAACCACATAGAAATTCCAATCGAAGTGATCATATTTAGCGATAAAATCTCTCCAGAGAGTATTTCATTTTTAACCAAATACGGGTAGGTGATAGATTTCGTTGAATTATAAAATAAAAATGTTTAAATTAGAATAATGTTGCTGCTGCACTCCTTTATTAAAGCAGACAAATATCACCTGAGAATAGTATAGATTTTATTATTCTAAAATAGTATAGATTTTATGATAGTATAGATTCTATTTTATGAGAGAATAGCTGTTGATTTCAACGTCATTTCTTAATGAATCAAATCAGCTAACTGAGTCTACGTATTTAATATAATTATAAAATAAACAAAACATAATAATGCTAAATCAAAATTTAATAATTAAATAATAAAATTAATAATTGTTTTTAGATTTTTTATGATTTAAATCAAGTTAAAATAAAAAATAAAAAATAAAAAATAAAGAATAAAATTTAAAATAAACGTCATTTTATGAATTGACTAATAAATAACAAACTATGTATCAGAATAAGGATTAGAGGGCATCAGGAGGAACTGCTATGCTATCAGGTTTCGGTCCCTAACTCCTCTACACAACATAGCAGCGGGGCCAAATACATGCTAATGATGTATTTCCTCTGATAAAACTAGCTATTATCTTATTCTAATACAAAGTATATTATTATATGTCTGTCTGGGTTTATTTTCTTACGGTATTTCACAACATCTGAATACACATCAGGTGTACACATCAAATAGTCGTAATTGTAGTCAAGAATTTCTCCAGCTTGAAACTAATTAAAGAAAACAATTGTAGTAGATAAAATGTGACTGAAAGACGTAAATAAAAGACGTAAAGTTTCGAAAATCGCACTTGTCGATAACCGAATCGACATTCAAATGGCAAAAGTAAATATGTAAGTTAAAAATTGTTTTAATAATTCAATGTTTATACCCAGATAGACACCTTCTTTACCAATAATTGTATATGAACATTAAAATAAAATCTGTTGATTTTATTAAAATCAAAAGATTACTAACAATTCAAAAGAGTATAATTCCTTCTGATGACTACAAATCTGAATTCTAAAACATCGTCTGTTATTTATTAGTTAATTTATAAAAATTGACTTTTATTTTAAATTTCATTTTTTATTTCAACAATATATAAGTTATAAAGTATTATAACAAATATTTATAATTAGATAAAAATTAAAATTACTAAATAAATTTAAAAAATTTAAATTTATAAATTCTTATTAAATAACTGTGAATTTCAATTTTAAATTTTAACTTGATATAAATGCAAATATATATACAAATACAATTATAATAATTAATTATAATAAATAATTTTTGTAATAGATCTACATATTTAATATAATTATAAAATAAACAAAACATAATAATGCTAAATCAAAATTTAATAATTAAATAATAAAATTAATAATTGTTTTTAGATTTTCTATAATTTAAATCAAGTTAAAAAAAATTGAAATTTAAAATAAAAGTCATTTTTTTGAATTGACTAATAAATAACAGACGTTATATATCAACAGACGTCTGTTATAACAGACGTTTCATATGCATGAATGCTCATGCAAAAATATGTTTCTTGTAAATTTAAATATGTCATCTTTACGATATAAATTAATAGTAGTTTTAGTTCATGTTAATGTAATGTTCATATCTAGATATACACCTTCTTTATCATTTATATTAGTTTTGTTAAGAATAAGGCTTTCTGGATAAATTTGTTCACTAATTGAATAAAAATTATTAGAATTAAATACACATATATCATCAATGTATCGAAACATATATTTCATATATTTATATTGTTTAGATTTAGTTTTTACACAGTTATGAACAAATTCATATTCTATAAAGCTTAAAAATAAGTCAGCTATAATTGGGCTACTATTACCACCCATTGGAACACATTTTACTTGTCTAAATATAGATGTCCCTACTTTTAAAAAATTTTGATTTATCAAAATATTTAAGGATTCTATTATTTCAATTTTATCCATATATTTATATTTACTTGATGGTTTAATTTTTGTTAGATAGGCGTTATAATTATTATGGCATATATATATGTATATCTTTTTCCGAATATAAGATTAATAAATTTTACTAACGCTTCTTTAATATCTACTAAATCTAGATTTGTATAAAGCGTACTAAAATCGTATGCATTTATATTTTAAAAGTTATTCCTTTTGTCTGTTCTAAAAATTCTTTTGTAGAATTAATACTGAAATAGTGTTTTACACCAGTATAAATTTTGATTACCTTGCAATATTTTTTAAAATGTGCTTTAATTACTTTAAGTATTTTATTCATATAGGCAGAACGTGGTTTTAATGTACATTTAAACGCACTACATTTGAACCTAGGTTTTATTGGATTTTTATGTAATTTTGATTCCAATATAATATAGGTATAGTTTTATTATCTGATTCAACCTTTATACCCATTTTATCCATTATAGAACAGTGACTTGTAATAATTGTTTCAAAACACAACTCACTACGTGAGTTGTGATATCGTTTTCAATTAATGTATCAGATTAATTTATTATATTTAATATTATATGTCATGCATGAATGATAATGCAAAAATATGTTTCTTGTAAATTTAAATGCCATCTTTACGATGAAAATTAAAAAGAGTTTTAATGAGCATTAACATAGTTATTGTTAATTTAATGCTCATATCTAGATATACACCTTCTTTATCATTAATATTGGTTTTATTAAGAACAAGGCTACATGGATAAATTTGTTCGCTTATTGAATAAAAATTATAAGAATTAAATACTTAAAAAATGATTTTGAAGAAAGGCAATATCGTTATAAATTGTTGCAATATTTAAAATTTCACTATTTCTAGATATATACCTTATTTATCATCAATATTTGTCTTATTAAGAATAAGGCAATCTGGATAAATTCGTTCACTTATTGAATTAAAATTGTTAGTTATACACATACATCACCAATGTATCAAAACATATATTTCATATCTTTATATAATTTAGACTTGTTTTTTAAACAGTTATGAACAAATTCATATTCTATAAAGCTTTAAAACAAGTCAGCTATAATTGGGATTCTATAGCCACCTATTGGAACAAATTTTATGTTAAAATAAATTATTATTAATTTATATAATTACTTTAATAACTTAATTACTTTTACATAATTTAAGGATTCTATTAATTCAATTTTTTGTCCAAAAAATGTGATGGTTGAATTTTAGTTAGATATGAATTTTAATTGCAATTATCATTGCAATTTCATAATAGAAGGTTAATTAATTTTTCTAGCGCTTATTTAATAATTAATAAATTATATAAATTACATATAATTTATTTTTAAGAAGATCTTTGTCTTCTTTAGATCTTAATAATTTATGGGTTCGTGAAAATATAATTATTTGTTAATTGATAGTTAATTGTTAATTGATAGTTAATTATTTTTTCCGAATTTAATATTAATTAATTTTTCTAACACTTTTTTAAAATCTGTTAATTTTAGATCTGTTTTAAACAAATTTAAATATGTTTATTAATTTACATATTTAATTAAACAAATTAGATTTGTTTAAAATATGTTTGTTTACTACTTTATATCATCGATTTGCATGAATTTATTCATTTGCTAAACACTGTGATTTAAAAAGTTTTATGTTTAAACTGTATGCTTTTGTAATTAGTACATCTGTAGCATCACATATGAGATGTCAAATTATTGTCCATAGCATTATATCAATTTTAAATATGATTCAAAAATGCATTTTAGCTTCTTTACTTCTAAGCTTCTAATGTAATTGTTTCTAAATCCAATTTTTAAATATTTGCCAGGTTTTCTTTAGAGATTTTTAGATGTAATGGAAATCACACAAACCATCACAAATTGTTTCGTACGATACGTTATTGAAATTATTAGCTTAAGCGTGTGATGATATATCAAAATTTTAAGCAAATTATATCTTGATCATTTATATTTGCGATTTATACTAAAATTTATTTTAACGTTTTGATATTTGGAAATTAGCAAATAATCCATTTTGCAATATCTTCTATCACTTTAGGTAATGATCACTGCAAACTATTCTTTTCAATCATTCAATCATTCTTCTAAACAGCTTTTTAAGCGTGTTTAATAAATTGATCCTTAAATTGCAATAGATTGATTCGATATTTTCTATTACAGAATTATAATCAAAGTACCATCATTCAATAGAAAATCGTTATACTGTAGTTCGTAACATAGTTGCATATCGCCTGCCCGATAATATCAATAATGAGTACATTCTTGTCGTATTAATATTTCTCCTTAAACCACTTTTATAGTGGTGAACCATGAAAATGGTTCACAAAATGATCGTGAACAATCCTTTTTTTCTCATATCGATGATACGTTGATCAAAATCTGGGGATGCTCCTGGAGGTCATTCTGGCGAGTAGGAATAGCAACCAGCCCATAGGGAAAGCGGTTGATCACAACATTTGGATTATTTTTCGGACTCTTGAGAATAGTCCTAAAAAAGACAAAAAATGAAGTCCTAAAAAAAGGGACTCTATACGCTTGAGAAGTTATGCTTTGACTTCTCAAGCAAATATACCAATAGTTATTTTTATTCCTAACTACATGTTCAGCATTTCTAAGTGTTTTTTTATGAGAGGTGAGAGAATTCTGTAGGAAGTAGTTTATAGTTTGTTTGGCAGCCCCGAAAGAATCGACAAAACAATAACTAATACCTTTCGTCATCGTTTTGTCTAACCAGTTGACTCATCACCGGCACTGATGAGTCAAGACGAAGACGAAACGGTACTAGTTTCCGTTTTGCCAATTATTTCGTTGCTGCCACACTGATGATAAACTTCTTCTCATGGAAAACTATAATAAAGATTCATAGGTTCACGAAGATGGTAAATATATTATAGAGAATACGCTGACAGTGCTATTTGCTGATGATACTTTTGGTAAATATGTTGAGCAAATATGGCTTGCAATACTAAGATTACTGGGCATTGTTCTAGCAAAGGGTTCCATGAGTTAAAAAGGTTGAATATTTAATTATATTTAGTAAAATATATCTTAATATATTAAAATATATCTATATATTATCATATATAATATATATTATCATAAATATATTTGAAATTTACGTGCTAATAAGTATTTGAGATTGAATAAGATGATATCGTATTGGATATGATATGAAAAAAAATAATAAAAATTTAAAATAATTAAAAATATTGTGAAACTTTAATTTTAAATTCATAGCAAGAGTTTCGTAAATTAGAATTAATTATCAGCAATTAAATTTAAAATTAATTTTAAGCATTCGCTACTTTAGGTTTATTATCTTTATAAATATATAAATATCTTTACTAAATATTATTACAGTTTACGCATTTAGGGATCATTATATGTAATTAAACGTAATGTGTTTTTTATTGCACTAAATTAGCAAAAGCAAGCAATTGTATATATACCTATTTAGTTTAAAAAATGTATATCATTCGCAATCAATTGTATATATACCATAATAATAAATAAATATAATAATATCTATACTAAACCCATAATCTCATTCCATTTTATAATAGATAGTTTTAAATAAACGAAGAAGAAAATAGTAAAGAATTATTGGATCTGGATCAAAGGAATGAATAACATTTTATTTGATATTTCGTTAACATCTGTTAGCATCTTCAGAAAATTACCTTTATATATAGGTAATATCCTGCAGATGCTAACAGAAGTTAGCGAAATATTAAAAATAATTTTCACTTTTCTTTGATCCAGCTCAAATAATTTTTTATAACATCTTTAGATTTTATTTTGTCTGTACGATAAAATTTCATATTTTGTCATTTGTGTTCCAATCTATTTATTGTTTCGTTAATTTAGTCTATATTCTGTTTTAGAATTGTCGGAATATATACAACTTTCGTATTGTTGGTCGCGAGGATAATTAGAAGTTTGTGTGAAGTTTCCACTACAATAATGTTTAGAGAAATACCGAACGTTGATTCATTGCTCCAACTGTGCTCAGATGTTCGTCTTGTGAGAGAAAGACGATTATTTCGATATGAGGAACAACTATTTGCACAGCTTATATTCCTCTACCGATCACCAGAGACATTGATTAAATTTACCCGACTAAAAGCTGACTGAACACACAGCCAGATAAATAGAGAAACAACACAAAACCGAACAAACATACCAATTATAATTGTCAAAATTTCTAACTCTATATTTTATATGTATTTCAAATGTACAAAAATTTAATATATCAGTTTACTGCTTTAATTTTTTAAACTCTTCGAGTAATAAATCCTTTACTCAGAATTTGTCGTTCGTTTAAAATAACAAATTGTTATAAAAAAATGATTTTAAAAAATTAAATTGATGATATTTTATTATCTGAATTGTTGACACAATCTCATATATGAAATTATAAAATCATATGTAATTATAAAATTGCATAATTAATGATAAAATTATTGTTAGAAACAAAACTCAGTATTAATAAAAATTAAGTAGTTGATTTAAATAAATTATAATTTTATAGTTTTATTTATAACTTGTTAATCTTGTTATTTAGTAAATATAAATAAAATATACCATCAATATACAATATAATTCAGTAAAACAACAATAATCTTTAAACAAATATTTTTTAAATTTTCTAGACATTTGTTTCTGGTGAGTTAGCTGTCAGAATAAATATTTGATAAAAAACTATTTGATCTTGACCCATCGTAATATAACGTTTACGTTATATCAATAAATAAACGTTTACGTTTTTATATTTAAATCAATAAATATAAACAAATATAAATATATTTGATAATAAATATTTGATATTGATCCATCGTGAATTATCATTTCACAATAAAATAATATTTAACTCAAAGTCAAATATTCGGCTATATTTATTTGTTTATAATTAATATATTTTATATATTGACTAAACAAAAAATATATTTCTTTGTTTAAAAGTAAAATAGTTAAAAATTTAAAAAATTTTAAATTAGCACAAATAGCGAACTTATTGTAAGGGTCATCTTATTGTAAAGAAATAACATTTTAAAATTATGAAATGAGTGACAACTACGTTGTACAAGAATCTTTTTTCATTTGTCGTATTTTAAAGTATTATTGCTTTTTGCGTTCATGTTCAATATATTTTTTGCGTTCATGTTCAATATTAAAATTGTGATTGAAAATTGTGATACTTCATTAGCATTAGTCAATCATTGGCTAAATCATAGCCACGAACCTGATTTTTCCAGCACATAAGTCTTTGAAAATGAAGTCAGTCTACACAGACGTCTGATAAGAGAAAGTTCTAACACGATGGATGGTAATAAGGACAATAGGAAGTTAGTTATCCCGGATATTTTCCGTTATACTGACTTTGTCGTATCAAAATAAGAATGTGCTAAAATAGGGGAATTGTAAGTACTCTTTCAACTGACAAAATGTTTTTTGAGAGAAACAAGCACAAATTTAAATATTTAAATTTAAAAAAATAAATATTTTATTTTTTAAAATTTTAAGCGAATTGAAGTCGAATGACTTTTAAATATATTTGTATTATTTGCATGAATTTTCAGTGTAATTGCTATCATTGTAAAGTTTTCCAATAAATGCACGAAAAGTTATTCAACTTTCTTCATTTTTTTTTCGAAAAAAAAATGATTTGAATTTGAAAAATCTCAAAAATTTCAAATATAAACATACAATTTTTATTGCAGTACTGCAATCTGCATATTTATAATGATCTATAATCCAAAGCTTTAGTAATTTGAGATTTTCCACATAAAGTTATTGAACATTTTATTTCAAAAACAGTAATTTTTAAAATTCTTAGAAGATTTGATCGATCAATCGATCAATCTAACATTTTTAAGGCATTGCAAAATATCATCAAAACTGTTGTCGTTTCGGTACATTCTACGCCAAATAAATTCCACAAGATATGAGTCGATCATGGATCGATGTGTACCCCATCGTCGTCTATTTCCAGATTTTAGCTGGTTCCACATCGACTTTATCTGTTGCGTGTGGATACCGCCTGAAGTCACAAATTCAACAGAATGATTGACAGTCCTGTGCTGAAAGCTGTATCCTTCCAAGCTTTGCACGCCACAATAACCTTTCCAAAGATCTGAATGGATTATTAAGCTTGGCAGAATGCATTGCTTAATACAAGTATTTAGTGTTTCGGCGTTTCGTTGATCCACTGCAAAAAGAAAAACCTCGGAGGACTCTTTGCAAACGCCGCCAAACATCCATTGTTGCAGTAAAACGCGTCCCCTATTGTATTTGGGGCGTGCAAATAAAGTTTCGTAGATTTCGACGACTATATCCTTACTCCCTATTTTGGTAGGATTGCACAAAATCTCAGCCGCACAGGCCTCACGCATGTAATTATTATAATCGACAGCTGTATTATGATCGATATCCAATTCTTCTTCACAAAATTGCACTGTCGTCAATTGTTTCGATCAACAATATATAAATACGATTGTTTTGGATAGGGATAATCGTGCTTCTTTAAACCAAGTCTCTTCACGAAAGGATGGCGAAACATTGCACTGCGATTTTTGGCATCGCCAGTATATATTGTCGCCTCGATTACTCAGTTTCATCGAATGCTTGCGACGACATATTTTTTCTAAAATATCTTTAGAATATATGTTATTAATATAACGTTTGACATACCTCTTGGAATAAGTTCACAAGTCTGCAAGAATTTTACCGCATCCATTTCCGTAGTAATATATCAGCGTAACCATTTTAGGTTTATATTACTAGACATCTGCTAATATTTACGAATTTACAAAATAATATGTTCACAGAGATTATAACAAAGAGGTATTAAAACTTTTGAACATCTACAAAGTTTGATGGAAAAATCGATTACACGTACATACCATATCACATGGGAGGAAGTAGGTATATCAAAGGGATATTAAAGATTGTATTATATATGTGATAAACAATATTAGGAAAATGAATTTGATGTATATGAAGTTTAAACGACAATGCCCGATAAATCCCCATCCTCCCCATAGTAATCGTTTGATCGATCAAATCTTCTAAGAATTTTAAAAATTACTGTTTTTGAAATAAAATGTTCAATAACTTTATGTGGAAAATCTCAAATTATTAAAGCTTTGGAGTATAGATCAATATAAATATGCAGATTGCGGTACTGCAATAAAAATTGTATGTTTATATTTGAAATTTTTGAGATTTTTCAAATTAAAATCTTTTTTTTTTGAAAAAAAATGAAGAAAGTTGAATAACTTTTCGTGCATTTATTGGAAAACTTTACAATGATAGCAATTACACTGAAAATTCATACAAATAATACAAATATATTTAAAAGTCATCCGACTTCAATTCGCTTAAAATTTTAAAAAATAAAATATTTATTTTTTTAAATTTAAATATTTAAATTTGTGCTTGTTTCTCCCAAAAAATTTTTGTCAGTTGAAAGAGTACTTACAATTCCCCTATTTTAGCACATTCTTATTTTGCTATGACAAAGTCAGTATAACGGAAAAGATCCTATCCCTACTAGCACACTAAAAAATCGGTAGAGTTTTTATCATTGGTTTCTTGCGTTTTTTCTTGTTGATAAAATATTGAATAAAATACTGATCAACAGATTATTATAATCCATTCAGCTAACTAAGTCTACATATAATTATAATTATACTATATTATAATTATATTATGTTATAATATATTATAATTATAATTATAATTATATAATTATAAAATAAATAAAAATTATCAATTGAAATTTAAAATAAAAGTCAATTGTTCTGGATTGGTTAATAAATAACAGACTTTGTATCAACATAGGGATTAGAGGTTATCAGGAGGAACTGATATGCCATCAGGTTTCGATCCCTATACCTCGACTCAACATAGCAGAGGTGCTAAACATGTGCTAATGCCGTATTTCCTCTGATGAAATTTGATAATCTAGTATCTTTTTCTAATACAAAGTATATTATTTATTATCCATCCATAAAAATTTGCCGCTAATCATTTCAAATTTATTTTTAATATTAATGTGTTGATTTATATATTTTACTATTTTCTGTTTGATTTTATTTTTATAGTAACCTAGTTTAAAATATGTATGACCTGGATAAAAATTGTTGATTTTTATATCTTATAACTAACAATTGAAAATTGAAATTTAAATAACAATTAATATTTATAAATTGACTAATAAATAACAGATGATGTATAAGAGTAAGCATTAGAGGTCATCATTTTATGTTCCTATTACTAGACCCAGCATAGAAGCGTGGTTAAATAGAATATACTTTTGTTTAATATTTTTTTATGGTAACTTAGTTTAAAATATGTATCTATTAAATTATTTAAATGATTTTGAAGAAAGCCAATATCATTACATATTGTTGCAATTCTTAAAATTTCATTATTTAATGTATTATATTTTATATTATATGGTATGCATGAATGCTCATGCCAAAATATGTTTCTTGTAAATTTAAATATGTCATCTTTACGATATAAATTAAAAGTAGTTTTAGTTAATGTTAATTTAATGTTCATTTCCAGATATACACCTTCTTTATCATTAATATTGGTTTTGTTAAGAATAAAGCTTTCTGCTTAAATTTGTTCACTTATTGAATAAAAATTATTAGAATTAAATACACATATATCATCAATGTATCGAAACATATATTTCATATATTTATATTGTTTAGATTTAGTTTTTACACAGTTATGAACAAATTCATATTCTATAAAGCTTAAAAATAAGTCAGCTATAATTGGGCTACTATTACCACCCATTGGAACACCTTTTACTTGTCTAAATATAGATGTCCCTACTTTTAAATAATTTTGATTTATCAAAATATTTAAGGATTCTATTAATTTAATTTTATCCATATATTTATATTTACTTGATGGCTTAATTTTTGTTAGATATGCGTTATAATTTTTATAACATATATATGTATATCTTTTTCCGAATATAAGATTAATTAATTTTACTAACGCTTCTTTAATATCTACTAAATCTAGATTTGTATAAAGCGTACTAAAATCGTATGTATTTATATTTTGAAAATTTATTCCTTTTGTCTGTTCTAAAAATTCTTTTGTAGAATTAATACTGAAATAGTGTTTTATACCAGTATTAATTTCGATTATCCTACAATAAAATAATTAAAATAAATAATTATTATTATTACAATAAATAATTATAAAACAATAGAAGGTACGATACTAGCACAAACAGATGGAATAATGACGATGCAGTAGGACATGTGAAAATCCAGGTCACATCATGAAAATAGTAATCCTCGAAAGTGGATTGATGAATACGAATGAAAGAAATAAGAGAGGACAGTTTTTGATAGAAAGAACGATGACCGACAAAATGCTGACGAAACAACACATCTTCCTTAATTTATTAAGGAAGATGTGTTGTTTATCACCTTCCTTAATTTTTCTTCCCTATATTTGATCCAAATTCTTCCAGAAATGCCTTAGTATGTCAATTGCAAATTGACACTAGTAAATGCAAATTGCAATTTCAAAAGTGATAGTAGTGAAGAACGGAAATTTCCCAAAAGTTTAAGATTTAGAATAAAAATATTCGTTCGATTTTTTGATTATATATAATAGACCAAAGATTGATCCATAATTTAAATTTGTAAAGATAATAAGGGTACGCAAATCGTTAATTTTATATTTTTACGCTTCGCCAACATTCAGAGGCTTATTCAGAATATCTAAAACACAAAAGTTACCGTCTGTAGCGATTATTGATGCGTGGAATTAAACCACTATCTATCCACCGATAGATGCGCTGGTCATTGTTTGGGCTAGATCCTGTATCTGTGTGGAACCTACCGATCCAGCGTTGATCTTTGTATTTTCTTAATTTCTCGTCTTCACACTTCTAAAATTTGATAGCGAAAGCTATCGGCAACACGAGAAAGTGTGTGAGGCAGCGCCGTCTGCTCTAAATCCAATCTTCATGTGGTGTCTTCGTTTCGTCAGTCTATCCTTCAGTGCATGTTTGCTCTAATCGATGTACCGTGTATCGCACTCTCGGCAGCTATCCAAGTAGATTTGTTCTTTTACTTTGCAGTTAGCGGAGCACTGTTGACTGTAGTTCCTTCCAGCCATTATCCTGCAAACTGTGTGCGTTAAATTAATGTCATTACAACATTTACATCGCTTGTCATTACACTGTACGTCCAAGTACAATGACAAACGATGTAAATGTTGCAATGACATTAATATAACGCCAACCGTATTATTCATATAACGCCTAATCACTTTTTTGATCGCATGTGAACTTGAAGGATGTCTTGTAATAATCATCATTGTGATAATTATTATAACATCTACGAATATACTGCAACTTCTACAATTGTATACTTGAACCAAATATATATAATCTACAGTTGAATACTGCAATATCTACAAACAAATATTTGTTATATTTGTTATATTATATTTGAAAAAGCCTAACTAAGCCGAATCGTAAATAAAACAAATATTGTCTCATTCAAAAAGAATGCGTAATCAAAGAAATCCTAGGTGGTGATTTAAACCTAATATAAATAATGTATACATATAAATTAAAAAAGCTAACTGAGTCTACGTATATAATATTGCAAATTAAAAATAATGCAAAATATTAAATAATTTCATTAATAATAAATAATTGTTATTTTTATATAATTTATATCAAGATGAATTATTATTATCCATCCATAAAAATTTGCCGCTAATCATTTCAAATTTATTTTTAATATTAATGTGTTGATTTATATATTTTACTATTTTCTGTTTGATTTTATTTTTATAGTAACCTAGTTTAAAATATGTATGACCTGGATAAAAATTGTTGAT
The DNA here is from genome assembly GCA_012934845.2 of Pomphorhynchus laevis. Lineage (NCBI taxonomy): Eukaryota > Metazoa > Acanthocephala > Palaeacanthocephala > Echinorhynchida > Pomphorhynchidae > Pomphorhynchus > Pomphorhynchus laevis. Next base: position 118,553 of record WNNJ02000089.1, on the reverse strand, counting down.
TTTTATATCTTATAACTAACAATTGAAAATTGAAATTTAAATAACAATTAATATTTATAAATTGACTAATAAATAACAGATGATGTATAAGAGTAAGCATTAGAGGTCATCATTTTATGTTCCTATTACTAGACCCAGCATAGAAGCGTGGTTAAATAGAATATACTTTTGTTTAATATTTTTTTATGGTAACTTAGTTTAAAATATGTATCTATTAAATTATTTAAATGATTTTGAAGAAAGCCAATATCATTACATATTGTTGCAATTCTTAAAATTTCATTATTTAATGTATTATATTTTATATTATATGGTATGCATGAATGCTCATGCAAAAATATGTTTCTTGTAAATTTAAATATGTCATCTTTACGATATAAATTAATAGTAGCTTTAGTTAATGTTAATTTAATGTTCATATTTAGATATACACCTTCTTTATCATTAATATTGGTTTTGTTAAGAATAAAGCTTTCTGGATAAATGTGCTCACTAATTGAATAAAAATTATTAGAATTAAATACACATATATCATCAATGTATCAAAAATATATTTCATATATTTATATAGTTTAGATTTAGTTTTTACACAGTTATGAACTAATTCATATTCTATAAAGCTTAGAAACAAGTCAGCTTTAATTGGGCTACTATTACCTCCCAATAGAGCACCTTTTACTTTTCTAAATATAGATGTCCCTACTTTTAAATAATTTTAATTTATCAAAATATTTAAGTATTCTATTAATTCAATTTTATCCATATATTTATATTTACTTGATGGTTTAATTTTTGTTAGATAGGCGTTATAATTATTATAACATATATATGTATATCTTTTTCCGAATATAAGGTTAATTAATTTTACTAACGCTTCTTTAATATCTACTAAACCTAGATTTGTATAAAGAGTACTAAAATCGTATGTATTTATATTTTGAAAATTTATTCCTTTTGTCTGTTCTAAAAATTCTTTTGTAGAATTAATACTGAAATAGTGTTTTATACCAGTATTAATTTCGATTACCTTGCAATATTTTTTAAAGTGTGCTTTAATTACTTTAAGTATTTTATTCATATAAATAGAAAGTGGTTTTAATGTACATTTAAAAGCACTGCATATGAACCTAGGTTTTATTGGATTTTTATGTAATTTTGGATTCCAATATAATATAGGTATAGTTATATTATCTGATTCAATTTATTATACCCTTCTTATCCACTATAGAACAATGACTTGTAATACTTGTTTCTAAATTTAAATCACTACATTCATATGTTGTGTTTAAATTTAAATCATTATAATTAACTTCTTTCATTAGTATATCATAATAAAGCTTTTTGCATATGAAGACAAAGTTATTACTAGCTTTATCAATAGTTGTTATTATATAGTTATGCTTTAATTAAGTAAGTTCTGTATACATATCTTTATTAATTTGATCATTCCTTTTATAATTGTTTGTTATTTTCATTTTCTCTCTAATTTTATCAAATTATAAGTTTTCCAAATGTTTATCTTTGATGTATTTAAGCTTTTACTAAGTAAGCATTTAAGTCATTATATAACGAATTGTAAATTTTATTTTTATTGCTATTATTATTTAATCTATAAATGCTCTTTTGATATTATTTCTTAATTCACAATTTTCAATTGTGAATTAAGAAATAATTTTACTAACTTTCTTAATTTTACAATTGCATCCTGTTTCCAATATGTTTCTAATATTATCGTTACATATTGATTTTAATTCTTTATTATAATCACAAATTTTTCGTCCTAATGGTGGTAGGAGTTTATATCTTATTTTAGGAATTTATTTACTTAAATCTGACCCTATTATTTCTTTACTTTTAGAATTATTTAAAAGTCCGGTTATATTTATGTTATCTATGCATTTATTAATGAAGTTTATGGTTAATGTATATTTTCTATAGTTATTATTAACATTTTTTGTACGATTATAGTATTTTGTATTACAATAACTGTCTATTATACAACTTAACCTATCATATTCGTTAATTAATCTTTGATTTATTGAACAAATGATATTTTTAGAAAATCTTCTAATATTTACATAATGATCTTTCAGCTTATTATCTCTTAAAAATTGTTTTAATATTTCTAATTGTTCATTTATATACATATCTTTTTTAATATGTTTAAGTTTATTTTTCTTATTCCTTTTGATCTTTCCTTTTATAATTGTTTGTTATTTTCATTTTCTCTCTAATTTTATCAAATATATAAGTTTTCCAAATGTTTATCTTTGATATATTTGAGCTTTCACTAATTAGTTTACCAAAGTAAGCATTTAAGTCATTATATAACGAATTGTAAATTTTATTTCTATTGTTATTATTATTTAATCTATATTTATACCCTTTTGATAGCATTTTCCTTAATTCATTGTTTTCAATTAATTCTAGATAATGGGTACATATATGTACCCATATATGTACATTAATTCAAAATTAAGACTTTTGCAATCGCATTCAGTTTCTATGATGTTTCCAATATTATCGTTACATATTGATTTTTATTCTTTATTATAATTACAAATTTTTCGTCTCTCTTATTTTAGGAATATATTTACTGAAATCTGATCCTATTATTTCTTTTATTTAAGGAGAGTGAGACCATTCCGCGTGAATTTCTTGAAAAACATGTAAGCAAGACGCGAAAGAATGACGAATGCCGTTTCGTCATCACAATGACTCATCAGTGCCAGATCCCTCCCACTATTGGTGCAGAGGAGGACTGGCAGCCGGCAATCAATGAATGAATCAATGTGAATGATGTACTAGAAAATTTTCTAGTAACATCATAGAGTACTAAATCAGTACTACAGCTTCACCAAAAAGGATCATTAGCAAAAGCACTGGCAAAAGCCAGCGCAGGTCTTTTTAATATCGGCTAACTTTTATTTAAGGAGAGTGAGACCATTCCGCGTGAATTTCTTGTAAAGCATGTAAGCGAGACGCGAAAGAATGACGAATGCCGTTTCGTCATCACAGTGACTCATCAGTGCCAGATCCCTCCCACTACTGGATGCAGTAGAGCGAATTAAACCAGCTAACTGAGTCTACGTATTTTATGAAATTATAAGATTTTTTATAATTAAAATCAAGTTAAAATAAAAATTTGAAATTTAAAATGAACGTTATTTTTATGAATTGACTATTAAATACCAAAGGTTGTATCAGAATAAGAATTAGAGGTCATCAGGAGGAACTGCTACTATTTCTTTACTTTTATTATTATTTAAAGGTCTACCATTACATTATGGTCTTATCTATACATTTATTAATGAAGTTTTAGTTAGTGTATTCATTTTATTGTTATTATTAATATTTATTGTCCGATTTTATCGTCTAGTGGGCCCATTTGCGGGAACCCCTTTTTTTGTAAATTTATCAAATAAATTATTATTATGTTAAATTAAAGTTATAGCATTTATTGTCTGATTATAGTGTTTTATATTACAATAACTGTCTATTATACAACTCAACCTGTCATATTCGTTAATTAATCTTTAGTTTATTGAACAAATGATATATTTAGAAAAACTTCTTATATTTACATAAAGATATTTAAGCTTATTATCTCTTAAAAGTTGTTTTAATATTTCTAATCGTTCATTTATATACATATCTTTTTTAATATTTTTAACTCTATTTTTCCTATTCCTTTTATCACCATGACTTCTTGGTTTGCGTTTAACCGGATTATTATAATATGGTTGTTTATTATGTATTATACTACTTCTGCCAATTCCTTGTACCACGTCATTCAATCCTGATGGGTACATGGAATTAATCGTTTTAATCCAAAAATCTTCTTTTTCTAATAGTTTTTGATTTAATATTGAAATGTTTTCTTCGATATGTTCTAAAATAAATAATTTACAGTTTTTAATATCATGTCCTATTAATCTCATATGTTTATGAAATATAGTTTGACTATTATGATGTATATTATATATGTGTTGCCTAAACCTCGTTTTTAACATTTGATATGTTTTTCCAATATATTGCAATCTACATGTACATTATATAAGATACACTACACCTGCGGTATTGCAGTTACAATTATTATTAATATTTAATGAAAAACATTTGTTTGTCGTATTACTTACGATACAATTATTATTTATAACATCATAAACTATACAATTTTTCTGTGACATTTAAAAGATCTAAAATTTAAATAATTAGTACTTACGTATATTTCCAATGTGGTTGAGTACATGTAACTTTTAAGTCATAATTTTTAACGTTGCTTTTTTGGTGTCGCCACCTTGTTTAGTTGATTCATACTAAACTTACAACGGGCCATCCAGCAGCATCTGACAATGGCTGTCCTGCTTAAGGCGGTTGCAGGCTGGAACAAGATCTATAAAGATCTACCACCTTCACTCCACGCGCTACGCGACCTGGCTATTGGCCGTTGCCTGGTCTCTTAAACGTGATCACGTGAATTAGTTTATATTTTAAAGTGTAAACACCTTGGGACGCAAACTTCTCCCTTTTTTTAAAATTAATAATTCATCCAACTTGTTTGAAAATAAGAAATAATACTAACGTCATAACCAAGGGTCTACGTATTTAGACTATAAGAAAAAATAATAGTAAAATCGTAACCGATTATACATAGTTTCAGTATTTCTGACAGAGGTCATATTACAAGAAAACAAAGTCCACACGTCAATAATAACATGCCAGTAGAGCGAATTAAACCAGCTAACTGAGTCTACGTGTTTTATAAAATTATAAGATTTTTTATAATTTAAATCAAGTTAAAATAAAAAAATTGAAATTTAAAATAAACGTTATTTTTATGAATTGACTATTAAATAACAAAGGTTGTATCAGAATAAGGATTAGATGTCATCAGGAGAAACTGCTATGCTATCAGGTTTCGGCCCCTATCTCCTCTACCCAACATACCAGCGGGGCCAATTACATGCTAATGATGTATTTCCTTTGATTAAATTTGATTATATAGTATTTGATTATATAGTATCTTATTCTAACACAAAGTATATTATTTATCATCCATCCATTATATATATTTTACTATTTTCTGCTTTATGTTATTTTTATAGTAACCTAGTTTAAAATATGTATCTATTAAATTATTTAAATGATTTTGAAGAAAGCCAATATCATTACATATTGTTGCAATTCTTAAAATTTCAAAATTAATTTTATAAAATAAACAAAACATAATAATGCTAAATCAAAATTTAATAATTAAATAATAAAATTAATAATTGTTTTTAGATTTTCTATAATTTAAATCAAGTTAAAAAATAAAATTTAAAATAAACGTCATTTTTATGAATTGACTAATAAATAACAGACGTTGTATCAGAATAAGAATTAGAGGTCATCAGGAGGAACTGCTATGCTATCAGGTTTCGGCCCCTAACTCCTCTACCCAACATAGCAGCGGGGCCAAATACATGCTAATGATGTATTTCCTCTGAAATAACTATCTAGTATCTTATTCTAATGCAAAGTATATTATTTATTATCCATCCATAAAAATTTGCCACTTAAGAGTTTAAATTTATTCTTTATATTATTGTGTTGATTTATATTTTACTATTTTTTGTTTGATGGTATTTTTATAGTAACCTAGTTTAAAATATGTATCTATTAAATTATTTAAATGATTTTGAAGAAAGCCAATATCATTACATATTGTTGCAATTCTTAAAATTTCATTATTTAAAGTATTATATTTTATATTATATGGTATGCATGAATGCTCATGCCAAAATATGTTGCTTGTAAATTTAAATATGTCATCTTTACGATATAAATTATGTTAATTTAATGCTCATATCTAAAGACATACTGTTGTGAAAGGTATAAATACCTTTGGGAAAACAAAGTCCACAGATCAATAATAACTTGTCATTGGAAGAAATCAGATCGGATAACTACGTATTTTGTATTATATATAATTTATATTATATATTATATTATATATAATTTTAAATTTGTAAATTTAAAATTTTATGATAAAAAATTGAAAGACAAAATAATTGAAATAATAAGACAGACAAAATAATCATTGGTTTTATCAATAGCTGTTAGAAAAGCTGTTGTTCAAATAGAAATGTTGTCAGTAGGTGTTTAATTTATTTTTTTTATTCGGAAAGATTTCAATTTGATAATTATGCTAAATAATTATTCAATTTAGTATTTAATTATTAATTTAAGATATTTATGTAACTTCTGCATCCTGTATTAAATTAGGATTATTTCTTTCTGATTCTACATTAATAGTAGAATACTATTTTTTCTAAAACAGGTAATTTCTGTAGAATTTGAATACAATGGTTTTGTTTCTATGAACATCATGGCCTGAAAAGAAATGTCAGTAAACACAAATTGTCTTTGTCCTTCTAACAATTTAATTAGCATAAACTATAATATTAAACAAATATTTCTTACAGCTGAGATGCTAAATATCATGCAATTTTACTGTTTGAAACGCTATAAATTAAGATTGAACTATAGTTTTAGACATCTAAGAGCCGTGCTCACATGCATTTCTATATTTATATTGATGAAGATAATTATAGACAACAATTACAATGAATTAGACAATACCCAGTTAAGATCGTTTAAACAGAAAGACAGTGACTGGTCAAATTCCATATTTTTTATACAAACGTCACAGCACCCTATTCCAGACTTTAGGAGTGAATGCAGTATAGAAAGCGCAGCCTATCATAACCCGACGAGAAATGTTAGAATATTATTCGTACGATGGCTGCAGCACGCACCGCCAGAAGATTATCAAGTTAACCGAATTAAACAGCTCCAATTGGTCTATAGAAATATTTTTTACGAAATAGTTGACATTGAAGACTTACTACACTATAAATTAATAAAAGAATGGTATAAATTACATTTCGTTCAGTCATCAAGGAATGCGTTGGTTCATCTTGCCGATGTTCTTCGTATTATAGTACTATACAAATACGGAGGGACGTATTACGATACGGACGTTATTTCACTCAGGAAAATTGAATATACACATTCGTTCATTACGTACGGCTCAGGAAAGACAATTTCGAATACAGTTTTGCAATTGAAAAAAGGTTCAGAATTCCTTCGTATTGCCTTAAACGCAGTTCCAAGCTTTTACAAACCTGAAAGTTGGGCATGTATTGGAAGTAAACTATTAAAATTTGCTTACATTATGAGCCATCAAAAGCCAGCAATATTGAAACCAACAAAATATACGCCAATATACTGTAATACATGAATGCAAATTTCTTAGATTTTATAGATCTACTTGCACTGCTACATCAGCCTAAAATCTACCTTAAAATAGGTAAATTTTCAATTCGAAGGTAGCACCTTCCCCTAATAACGTTGAATTAATTTGAAATCAGAAATGATTTCAATTAAATTTGCAAAATGTAAGATTATTACTTCAATCTAATTGTTAATAAAAGCAGACAAATCGGGTGATCGTCAGGCAACATCAAAAAAGAACCGAAATGTTAAACGTAGGTATTGGATCAGTCGCTGATTAAGTTCCCCAATACAGAAATGTAGCGTACTGCTATTGACTTATAAATAGGACAAATGATGAGTATTTCAATCTAAATGTCAATAAAAGCAGACGAGTCGAGTGATCATCAACCAACATTATAAGGACCGAAACGTGGGTATTGGATCAGTAGCTGATGAGGTTCACCAATAGTGAAATGTAGCGTAATGCTGTTTGCTTAAAAATATAGGATTAAAGTAATGTTAAGAATGAAGTCCTCAAAATTTTAATTTTAAAAATGTCTTTACATTCATATCAACTTAAAATTCATTAATAACTTAAAAAATAATTAAAATAATGAACATCAATAAAACTAAACAATCCTATTTATAAGTGTAAAATGTTAATCCACACTAGTATAGAAACTTGCATATATATCATATAATATTATATATAATATATGTAATAATATATATATATATATATATATATATATATATATATATATATATATATATATATATATATATATATATATATATATATATATATATATACTAGTGTGTACCTCATTCTACTGATGAGTGTTGCCGGGTACTCATCATTTCGATGCTGAAGTGGTCGTCTAGAAGTGACATGGTGACTGAAAGTCGTGAATCGAAGTCCAGTCTATCAAGCAACACAATTTAGTATAAATGCCGTATTTCGTAAGAAATCCTGGACCGTTGTCTACTCAGCACATTCGTGCATTACTATTATATATATCGAAATAATTTAAAAACAACTAAGAATAGCAAAATTATAAATATTATTTTAATATATTATTATATATAAATTATAATATATAACTATAAATAATTAAGAAGTGATTCCGAAACAATCAATAACAGAAAATTTATTAATTTTATAATTTCATAAATTATAATATAATTAATTGTAATATAATTTATAAAATTATTATAATTTATGATATAATATTATAATATATGATTATATATATCGATATTGATGTAATAATATAATAATGATGTAATGATAATAATATATCGTTTCTACATCAAACGTTTAATCTAGTGTAAACCGTTATATTTTCTAAGTTTTTTGAACTCATGTTAAACTAGTCAAGTCCAGCTGTACAGAAGAAACGCGACATTTGGTGATATTGCTCAAAGACTGAATGAGAGTATTGGAATGCATTTATGCAACAAAATAACTTCCAACTTTATTGTTAATCAATCCGATATTCTGGCCAAACTATATGAGCAAAATTGTATATGCATGTATAAGCTCATGAACTAATATCTTGCATTTTTAGTTTAATTACTGACTAACATATCCGTTCTATATATGTTTTTATATTTTTATATTTTTATTTTATATATATTTATATTTTTAATATTTTATTTTTTTAATATTTTGAGCACAAAAAAAGTACAATTATCAATTCAATGACAGCTTCATTAAAAGTCCTGTACAATTTATTTTTTAATATTGATTAAGCAGTAACTGTTCAGAATTGGCAAGCAATTTATAAAAGCATTTATATTAATGAGAAATAAAATGTTAAAGTACACCAAATTTTAAAAATTATGAGAAAAAATATATGAATTACCTTTTTTTATGTTTCATATCCTTTTAAAAATTTATTGCATTCTAAAAATATAAAAATATATTTAATATTTTTATATTAATTATTACAAAACATCGATTAATATAATAATTAATCAATTATATATAAATCAATTAATATATTAATTAATTATAGATTAATCAATTAATATATTTGCGTCACACATGTATATTTTTAACGTTTTAATAAATGGAGATACTTTGGATACAAAATGAAATGCATTTATTAATAAATGACCACCGCGTATATTCATTTCATTTGTAAAACTTTAATCCTTTCATATTCAATCTAATAAAACAGAATTTATATTCATTCCGAAAAAGCCACAAAAAATAAAATACGATTCAGCAATAATATTTAAAAAATTTAAAGTAAATATATTTGAAATTACTCATTAATAAGTAAAAATAAACAAAACGGTTACTTTATAAAATTTAAATATAAAATTTAAATATATTTGAAATAACTCAGTGCGGTAAGAAAAAACAAAACGATTACTTTATAAAATTTTAAACCTTACAAATTGCAATCGAAATCAACATTATTTAACACGAACACATATTTTATTGATAAAGAGTTATTGAAGCTGAATTAAAGATAAGAGGAAAATTATTTTTGATATTTCTTTAAATATTTGTTAACTTCTTTAAAGTTAACACATAATAATATGAAAGTATACTTAAACAAATATGTGCAATCATAATATAATTTGATTTTAATTTTTATTCTTTTAATTATCTTTATCATATAATTTATTGTTTAAAAGTTAATTTGAGAAAGAGGCGTAAGTTATAGACACGCGAAAATGATTATTAATAGTAGACAAGCTGTCGATCGTAACGTTCTTTTCATTCCGCATTTGCCTTTTCTAAAATTTCAACATGTAATTTGAAAGCATTCCTGAACAAATTCCTTTTTTAAATAGTTGATAATGATTCATTATTGATAAAGAATAATTAAAGTAACAGAGAATTTGCCACTAGTTTCTACCGTATCATAAAGCTAATTTCAATAGGGGATCAAGTAAGCAATACAATGCAACTTCTTTAAAGCTAACACTTAAGAAGATTGCAAAGTCGAATTCGGTTGAATTCAAAAACAACTTCGGTTGTTACACATTTCTAATCAACAATAATATTAAATGATAAGTAGTTGATAATGATCCATTATTGATAAAGAATTATTGAAGCGGATCAACGAAAAGAAGGAACATTATATTTGATATTTCGCTAACTTCTGTTAGCATCTTTAGGAAATTATATCTACAGTAGTTTTTTTAAGATGACAACAGAGGTTAGCGAAATTTCAAATAAAATTTTCCTATTTTTTATCCAGCTACAATAATTCTTTATCAATAATGGATCATTATCAATTATTTACTATAAAATTATTACTTAATTGATTTCTTAAAATTATTAATTAATAGTAATTTTCTTATTTTGCATGAAAAGTCCAGTATGAAAAAGTTAAAAATTAAAATTTACTTTTACTTTTACAAAAATAGAAACAAAAAAGTAATTTTCCAGAACATTAAAAGATGAAATTAAAATATCATGTTTTACAGTATAACATAAATAGTTTTACAAAACGAAGTCTACAAAAATCATACCTCTAAACCAAATCTGTAAAATCCAAAATTTACTAGATATTTAACTAAGCTCATAATGCCATCATCAATGTTTTTGATTCCAATTACGTTGTAAACGACCTTGAGATGACGCTCTCCATCAGACGATGTGCTAATATTAATTGTAGCAATAATTAATAGTAGATTAATTTTATAAATTAATAAATTTTGTAACATAAACGTTTTGTTGTATTAAATAAAAATTTTTTTCTTCGTTCCATAAAGATTTTAATATATTTATATATTAAAATATTAATATATAATATTAATATATAAATATATTTTATTAAAATATATTAAATATTTTAAATATAAAATATTAAATATTTTATATTTAATAAAATATATTATATTTTATATTTTATTAAATATAATAAAAGTAAATATTTTAATTTACTTTTATTCTTTTTAATATAAAAAGAATATAAGCAAAATTTTATAAAATAATATTTTACGAAATGCTTTTAATTTTTCGAATATTTATCGAGCACAATTGTTTTATAATATTTACATTATCTTTCTTACTTAATATATATTAAATGTCCTAATTCACAAAAAATATGTCAGCCGTTGAAAGTTACTTTTATAAAAATATTAATATATTAATATTATATTAATATTATATTAATATTATATTAATATAATAAAATATTTTATTTTATTAAAATATTATATATATTTATATATATTTTATATAATATATTGAATTATAATAATATAATTTAAAAATATTAACTAAAAGTATAAGTTTATATTTAATTTGATATTAAAAACCGATTTTTCAATTTTGAAGCTAAGTATATATAGTTAGTTATCTAGTTAGTTATAAATCAGTTATGATTACCAGTTTTCAAAAATACAAATAAATTATTAATATATCACATACATTACTTTTTGTTACAAAAAGTTCCTACATTCGAACTCGACAAAATGTCATTTCGTTCGAACATTTTTTGTAACATTTCGTTACGATTTGAAGTGCAAAATGTAGCGTTTGGGATAATTTTATAATTATAAAATAATTACTTAATAAAGAAACAAGTAACTATTTAATAGTAATTTTCATATTTTAAATTAAAAACAAAAATTACTTTTACTATTTTAAATTAGAAACAAAAAAGTAACTTTCCGGAATAGGTCGCAATAATCTCAAAACAGAGCTAAAAATAAAAGTTATTTACATATTATTTATATTTTTATATTATTTATATAATTATTAATAATTATATAATTAATTATTATTAATTTTTTCCACAATAAAATTGTATTCACAATAAAGAAAAAAACTTTGATACATGTTCTGTTCAAACAGTTCTGTTCTCATCCATCGTCCGCCCTAGGTCCTAAATCGATAGAGTAACATAATCGTTCCTCAGGACTGCTGGTGCTGGTCAGATTCACGGGCGCTCCATTCCTTGATCGCGGCGCGAGTAAACATGTGAACGCGGCACGAGCTAACGATACGTTGATACTTGTATGAAGGTCATAATTAACATCGGCATAGTAACATCGATGTACCTCGAAATTTTTCTTACCAACGACTTTAGCAAATTCGTCGAGGACGGACCAACTCCAACAATAGCAGTAAGTACAAATGGAATAAAGCAGCTCTGTTCTATCTCATTAATTCTTTCGCACGTGTGCGGTCCTCGTGATATTCGAAAGCTGCATTGTTCGATTTGGATTGGTATGATTGATCATGATTATTGAACACACAGACATCAGCAAATGTTCAGTTCCAATCTATTTCCAAAAAGGCAATTACAAACTATGTCCAGCCTAGCTTCTTGGTTTCTTGTGGTTGTGAAACGTGTGAACGACTCGTTTTCAGGAACAGGAAGCAACATAATTTCAATACTGACTCCGGAACAAACACTCGTTAGCGCTCTCGCCAGTAAGTCACGAATGTGATTGTGACGCATTGTTGACATTGCCCCCGTTGACATGATAACGAATGTGTAGTTCTGAGTAATTCTCCTGATATACAGTTTGATGAGCATCCGCTTGTAGGACAATTTTAACGAGCGGACAGTGCATGTTGAAATTCATTGTTCGTGAGGTGATATGATCCTTTGCTACGAGCAGGCGTGTGCTCAACCAACTTGATGGCCCATTTATTGATGCATGTTTTAAAGTTTTCTTTAAGATTACCGGCGCCTCTTCCATCACGATTTGTAATAATAATTATAATCATCACGATTTATAAATCTAATAATGAATATTATAATTTTTAAAAAGTCCAGATAGTCTTGCGTGTTTTTTAGTATAAAACACGCAAGATTTGTTAACTGATATGATTGATTTAACAATATTTTACATATATTATCATAAAAAATTTATCGAATCAAATAACATCCGATAAATTTGTGGATCTTGAGCCATAAATTACAATTAATCAAAATTTCGAAAGTAGTAAGACCTATTTTATAAAGCCTACGGGGTCTAATTTTTTGAATGTAGGCCATTGGGACACAACCAATTTTTCTTAATCATAGTTGGCCGATTGTAATGAATATCGACCTCACAAAAATTCTACCCAACTAGTAGTTGAGCTAGCTGCTTATGGAATGTAAAGAGCATAGACAACTTCATTTGGAAATCAGTAGTATGTCTTATACCCTTGAGAAGGACATCCTTAAGAGAGAGAAATAATTTATTTGAAAAAGTAGAAAACATCCGAAAAATACATAATGAATTGTGTTAAGAGTGTCATATCCAGTTTTTTCATGAATTTTCGATTCGCGCTTTCTTTTGTGATTTTTATCTCTGCATCTTCTTATCATTCCCCTTAAATTTCAGTCTAGGATTCTTTTATGCAAGCGTTCCAATACATACGTACACAGACAAAAAAAAAGTAATATTAATAATTTGTATAAACAAAAAATAGCAAAAATGAAATAACTGACGTAGGTAAAAAAGTTAATAAAAGTTTCTAAATTTTTGAATAAAATAATATTTTTTTATCAACTACTTATGATTTTTTATAATAAAATGTGATATATGTTTTAACATGTTTTGGTTCAAGCTACTACCGGTGATTTGGTTTGTTCTTAACATTTTCATTACACAGTCTAGGTAGGTGAGACGTTGTTCTGGTGGCCTATTCCTTGAGTAGAAGTATAAACCCGAGAGAATAAATGTATTTAAAACAATGCATGATCTTCTTAATGAGATATTAAGAAGATCATACGCTCGGTGAAAAACTGACAAACCTTTTTTAATGATTTTTTTGAGTTTATTCATATCTGGCTTATTCGACAATGGAGTAAAAGTGGAACCTAAAATCTTTACTATCCTGCAATGTTTCCCGTTAGTTGTTACATCAAATCTATTAAATTCACGTTTGTGTTTGAATTTTCTTGTAATGTATTTAACTTTAGTCTTGTTAAAATTTAAACCTAAGCGTGACAGTTGATGCTTTATTTTGTCAATGACGCTCTTGCAGTTCTCCATACATTTTTCTTTTGAAGCCATCTTTTGGGTTTCTAGAAAGACCAAAGAAATGTCGTCAGCGTAGATGACTCCATGCACAAATTTATCACATATCTTGCTTAAGATGTGTATTGTAGTAATTACATAAAATATCGGACTTAATGGAGATCCTTGCGGCACACCTTGCGTTAGATAATATTTTGTATCTTTATATCCGTCAATATAGAAATATCTGGCTTTGAGACAAGCCCATATTCTCTTAATTATGTTATTTTGAACTTTATCCCTTATAAATGTTTTTAAAATTTTCTCTTGAGATATATTATCAATAGCTGCTGATATATCTAGAGAATAAAGTATCCAAGGACAGTTATATTTATTAATAAACATTTGTAAGTCTCGTACTGCACCAATTGTACTTTTTCTTTTTCTCAACCCGAAGATGTTATTGTTTATCAGGTTGTTGCTTTCGTAAAATTCAGAGACTTTTATTGCTAAAGCTCTTTCAACTGCCGTTAGTAGGGGTTTGGAAATGGTGATTGGACGAATATCTTTAATATTATTGATAAATTTATTTTTCAGTAAAATTAACATTTTCCCACATCCAATGCTTAGGTACTCTGACAGTGGGCAATTTACTAGATGTTTGGCTATTCTGATTTTATTCTTTAAGCTTAGAAGTTTTATTGCAGCAGGAGGGCATGACATTACATTGCTTGAGACTTTCGAATTACGAGGAAATGCTTCTAATATGTCATTGTAGGAGAGATCGATACATACCGATGTGTTGATACAGTCTAAAATCAGGCATTTGTTTAGTATCTTTTCGTCATTTAAGGTGTCAGCGTTATATGTTAATTTGGTACTAATAGCTTCTTGGACTACGTCAAATTACATCTACTGCGTCTAACCATGATTTCGTCAAATTACATCTCATACATCTACTGCGTCTAACCATGGCGGTATTGTTGCCATTGCTCGTCACCCAATGTCTTCACGTAAAATCAACGTTAACATCCGTTACACTTCGTTCGAATTACTCATATGCAGATTATCAACGCCTTTCCCTCTGGAACTTGTGATTGTATACCGTCCAGGTTCAGTTGCCCCATCACGTATCTTCTTTAACGACCTTGCAGATCTAATGTCTCAATGTTCATTGTCTTATACTCCTTCTTTTGTTCTCGGTGATTTTAACATTCGTCTTGATCGCCCGTCTGACTCTGACTCTATCACTTTAACTAATCTTTTTTCTGATTTTAACTATAAATTACTTTCAACAAGCCCAACTCATATTCTCGGCGGTGCTCTCGACATCATTGCTGTTCCTAACTGCTTCAATGACTATACCTCCTTGTCAATTACTGATCCTGGTTTGTCCGATCATTTCCTTGTCACTCTTACTCTTACTCGTCCCCATCCTCCTTCTCCGCCTTTACCTTTATCTACACCAAGTCGACCATGGAAGCTTCTCGATATCCCTGATCTCTGCACAGCCTTACTCAATTCTTCACTCTTTTCACTTCCTCTTCACTATCTCTCTCCCGATGATCTCTGCATTCTGTTTGATTCTGAACTTACGTCGATCCTCAATAACCTTCTGCCTAGTCGACTTCGACGTTCCTAGCGCTTGCGCCATGCTCCCTGGTTCGATTCTGACTGTAGTCTTTCTAAGCGTCGCCTCCGTCACTCTTTTCGTATGTATAAACGCTTTCTTAAACGTTCACCCAACTCACTCCCTCCAAATCTTCGTGATTCCTACTTTTCTCAACGCCGTTCACATCTCATTCTTATACGTACTAAACGTACTCTCTTTTGGCGAAATCAACTCGAGTCATCTTCCAACACTAAATCTCATTGGAAAATCTTAAACTCAATTCTTTCACGATCATCTACCCCTTGTAATATAAATCCTGATGAATTTTCTTCTTATCTACAAACTAAGCTATCTAATTTACTTTTCCTACTACCCATAGCCCCCTTGTACCCACTCTTATCTTTAAATACTTCCCTCCCAGAACTATTCCACCTTCTTCCCGTTTCCTCTGATGAAGTTTCTTCGGTTCTGCTGTCATTACCTAATAAAACCTCTCCTTCTGACCCAATTCCAACTCACTTGCTTAAAAATATCTGCTCCTCTATCTCACCCTTCCTAACCACATTGTTCAACTCGTCCATCCGTAGCCGTACATTTCCTTCCATCTAGAAATGCGCCACTGTTCGTCCTATCATCAAAAAGCAATCTCTCGACTCTTCACTACCATCTTCGTACCGTCCAATCTCACTTCTCCCAACCCTCTCTAAACTCCTTGAGCGTCTCGTTCTCAAGCAAGTTAATACATATCTCTTTTCCTCTAACTTGTTTCCTCCCTTCCAAGCCGCTTTTCGCTCTAATCACTCTACTGAAATTGCCTGTCTTAAAGTTTATAATGACTTACTCATCTCGCGCGATCATAAATTATGTAGTGTCATAGTTTCTCTTGATCTATCGTCTGCTTTTGACATCGTCGATCACTCGATTCTTCTACATCGCCTTCGTCATGATTATGGCTTCTCTTTACCCACTGTATCATGGTTTTCTTCATATCTGTCAAACCGTACATTTCGCGTATATTCTAACTCTTCTCTCTCCCATCCTTCATCCATTCCGTCCGGTGTTCTACAAGGCTCCGTATTAGGCCCTTTGCTTTTCTCTCTTCTTCTTGGTGATTTGTCTTCGATTTCTCATAAATTTAACTTCCACGTTATGCAATATGCTGATGACATTCTCATCTATGCTCATGCACCTGTTTATCGTATTCACGATCTTAGTGTTTCCGCTTCGGACTGTCTTGTCTCAATTTCCAATCATCTTTCTTCCCTTCGCCTTTCTCTGAATCCTGATAAATCCAAAATTATGTGGATCCTACCTCGACGCCTCGGCTTCGAACCTCCCACCGTATCATTAAATTCTACAATTCTTCCTATCGTTGATAATCTCGTTTTCCTAGGCTTCCATTTTGACAACCGACTTTCACTTAAACCTTTCGTTAGAGAAAAAGTACGCTCATCTACCTTGATACTCCGCAACCTCCGTCAAGTTCGTAGATTGATCGATTTCCCTTCTTGTATGACTCTCATATCATCTTTCCTTTTATCTAGACTCGATTATTGTCTTAGTCTATTTTCCAACTCACCTAAATCCACTCTTCTTCCTCTACAACGCATCGTCAACGCAGCTGTCCGAATTCTCCTCCGTCTTCGTCGTTTTGATCATACATCCTACCATCTTGCTTCTCTCGATTTGCCTACAATTTATTGTCGTGTTCAAATTCGTCTTCTTATCGTTGCTTTCCGCCTTGTAACTTTTCATACCCCTTCATTTCTCAACCTTCCTTTTCTTGATAATTCTCGTCCTGTTTACTGTTCCTTGCGTTCCTGTAATTCCCTTCTTTTACATGTCCCAAACTACTCTACCTCCTTTGGACTCCGCTCCTTCCTGGTGGCTGCTCCTCTATCGTAGAATCATCTGCCCATTCATATACGCCAATCAACTTCCCTGCAGTGCTTCAAACGACAAATCCGATCCCATTTTAACAATTTATCTGCTTGACGTTCTCATTTTTGTTTGTGGACTTGTAAGCGTACAGCTTGTACGCATTTGCCACATTAAATAAATTTGTATTATATTATATATTAAAAGATGTTGATGAGATCCAACGGGATGCTGCCGTTTTCCAAGTTCTGAATTTTCTACGATGTACTGTATTCCACCAATTTTTGGAAAACGGTTTATAACATTTAATCTTCTTTATTTCATTGGTTAGGATTAACTTATATTGCAATCTTTCTATGTACGCTTGAATCCTATGCGCCTCCTCAATATTTCCACATAGATCTAGTAAATTTTGTTTCATTTTTAATTTTTTAATTTTGATGTTTGAATATTTGCGGTTTATCGATCTTTGCTTATATAAAAAAGTGTCGGATGCATTCAGTAAGCATTTATTTATGCCTTCAAGAATATTATTCACTAAGAGAAATGAAATGTCGTTGGTGTGTTTATGGTGGATTACATCAATGTTTCTAAGGAACGAAAGAAATCCATCGTTTATAATGGTGTAAAAATTAATATTGATTTCTGATAAAATTTCAGAATTGATATATAGAGTAGAAAGGTTAAAATTAATATTAAAACAATTATTTATTACAGAGGCGACTTGAGAAACTTTAAACTTTGGATTATCACTATCCAGATGGGGACCTAGAAGATTTTTAAACTCTTGACAATGTAACCGATCTAACGAGGTAGACAAGTACAATGTTACTGACTGATTAAAATTATTAATGTTGGTGAAATTAGGAGCGAATACAGTCTTTAAAAATGTTTTGGTTGATTTAGACTCAAATACAACCATGCAGTGACCTATTATGGTGTTTTCTGGTTGAATGTTACATCGCCATTCAATGTCAATAGCACTGTCTTTGTTTAAAATTGCAAAGTCGATAGTGGAAAACCATTTCTTTGTACGATTAAAAAAAGTATATTCGTTTGGAAGTTCTACTGTAAACCTATCGTTAATGCATCTTATTATATTGACTCCGCAGTTATCGTTGTAGTCACCTATAATGAAATCCAAATTATTATCCATTAGCCACTGAAACTTATTTCTAATCTCATCTGCAAATTTTCTAGGCCACAAACCTTTTTTTTGACTTAGCCTTAATCTTAATATAAACATTTGCAAATTTAAATGCTGAACCGTTTAGAATAATTTTTATTATTTGAAATGAAAAGAAATCGTTATAGCCGGACATTATTAAAGAAGGGTGTAAATATTTATTAATATAGGTAGCCAAGTTAAATGGGCTATCGTTCTTAATATTTAAGTGAAATAGAGTATATTCTAGGAATACATCAGATAGAACTCTTTGTGTTCTTGCTTCTTGTAAAGCGACTACATTAAAGCATCCCTCTTTTAAAAGATGAGCTGCATTTGATACTGAAGCACAGTTCCATGAGACGATAGCTAGTTTATTATTGTTCATTTCGTTGAAGATGTGGTGCATTTAAATTCTAGTCCGTACTCTTTTAAGAGAGATATCACTTGGGTGCTAAAGATCGTTTGATTGTTTGATAGATTTTCTACTACTTGTACAACTTTATCCATTCCATATCCTAGATTAATAATTTTATCATTGATATTGTCCAACTCATCGTTTATTGATCTGAGTTCTTTATGACAATAATTTTTATTTTGCTCTATTTCTTTAGATAGTTTTTCTAATCGACTATTAATAGAATTGTTACAATGGGTTGTTTTGATGCAACCGATGCGAATGATATGTTGGAGTTAACTTCTTGATTATGTTGTAAGTTATATGGTAGTATGTAATTTTGGAAGTGTTGGCAAGATTTATTGTATGCTTTGTGACCTTCCCCACAGTTTGCGCATTTATGGGTGTGTCTATTAGTACAAGTGTTGGAGTTGTGTGATTCTGCACAGTGAACACACTTTACTTTCTTCTGGCATAAACGGGAGTAATGACCCCATTCTTGGCATCTAAAGCATTGGGGAAACCTAAAACTATTGTATACGTGGTCATCCATTTCAACAATCTTAATTTCGTGTCCTAATAAATGAGCATGGCCGTTTTTTGCTAAAAATATCTTTTCGTTATCTACTTTTGCTAGTACAGTTGTAAAATGTGTGTTTGAGATAGCTATCTTTTTAAGCATCTTAACACCAATTTCAGAGCAAAACATTGAGATTTCACTATGCTCGGCGAATATCGGAATAAATTTTATGATAACATTTCTTTTAGGGGATATGTCAACAACCAAAAAATCGGTAGAATCGGCAAAAAAAGATATAAATTGGTTTTTTACATCTACTTCAAAAAAAGATACAATGGCATATGAACCACTAAACCTAATTCGTTTAAATAGTTTTATAGAACTATTATGTTGGATAAAACGCCTTATCATGTTTAGGTTGAACATGTCCCTAGTCATCATGGATTGCCAGTTGATTTTAACAATATATTTATCAAGTCTGGTAGGAGACAGCATTATCGACTCCATATTTAATTAAAAACTATTAAAACTGAAACTTAGAAACAATCAGAAGACAAACACAACCAAAAGAAAAAATTATAAGAAAAAGTTAAAACAAAGTTAAAACAAAGTCACCACAAAACCACTTACCGATATTATCGCAAGAAAATCGTACGAGAAAATTCGCCTATTAAAGCACTACGTAAAAGCTAAAATCGTCTCGAGAGAGTCGCAGAAAAAAAGGGTCAGTCGTGTGTGCAATCAGTCGTGCGCGCCCAATAGTAAAAATATCCCTAAGATCTTTTTAGTTATTTTTAAGTACTCGTAAGAATTTTATTCATGTTTATTTCACTATTTTTTACGTGTTTGCGAATTATTCAAAATAAATGTGTGCTGTAATTTAAATATAAACACATTATTTATACATAAAGCAATGCTAGATTGAGGCATAGAATAATTTATACTTAGCATGGCGATACTTTAATTAAAAAATCTAATATAATATAACGTAATAAAATATATTATAATTATAATAATATATAATTTATATATTAATATTTAATATAAATATATAAAATTATATTCTAATATAATTTTAATAAATTATTAAAATCTAATATAAAATCTAACGAATACTTTAATGAAACAACTAACTACTTACTGTATCTATGAACCAACGAAATAAATTTTAATTAATTAAAGGGTTATTTTTTCTAAAGATGCAATTTTATGAAGATGGTAATTTTCTTGAGATGCTAGCAGAAGTTAGCGAAATATTAAATAAAATTTTCCTATTTTTTAAGGTCACTAGAAGCGACTAAAGTTTGTGAAATTTTTCAAATAAATTCCCTACCTTGCAATTCTTCACCAATTGTAATAATATATAATTTATATATTAATATTAAATATAATTAAATATTAATTATATATTCTAATATAAAATCCAATATAAAATCTAACAAATGCTTTAATAAAACAACTAACTACTTACTGTATCTATGAACCAACGAAATAAATTTTAAAGGGTTATTTTTTCTAAAGATGCAATTTTATGAAGATGGTAATTTTCTTGAGATGCTAGCAGAAGTTAGCGAAATATTAAATAAAATTTTCCTATTTTTTGATTCAGCTCCAATAATTCTTTATCAATAATGGATCATTATCAACTATTTAAATATTATTATAATCGATAATAAATATGCAATTTTATGAAGATGGTAAAATGCAAGTTTTAAATAAAAATTTTGTGAAAATAATTTTGAAAATTTAATAATTTTAATAATTTTTAATAATTTTAAAATTTTTTGAAATTTTACACAAATTTAGAATATTTCAATACTTGCAATTACATAATCTATGTAAAGATAATAAACCTAAAGTAGCGAATGTTTAAAATTAATTTTAAATTTAATTGCTGGTAATTAATTCTAATTTACGAAACTCTTGCTATGAATTTAAAATTAAAGTTTCACAATATTTTTAATTATTTTAAATTTTTATTATTTTTTATATCTTATCCAATACGATATCATGCACTGGCTAATGTCAGCGTATTCTCTATAATATATTTACCATCTTCGTGAACCTATGAATCTTTATTATAGTTTTCCATGAGAAGAAGTTTATCATCAGTGTGGCAGCAACGAAATAATTGGCAAAACGGAAACTAGTACCGTTTCGTCTTCGTCTTGACTCATCAGTGCCGGTGATGAGTCAACTGGTTAGACAAAACGATGACGAAAGGTATTAGTTATTGTTTTGTCGATTCTTTCGGGGCTGCCAAACAAACTATAAACTACTTCCTACAGAATTCTCTCACCTCTCATAAAAAAACACTTAGAAATGCTGAACATGTAGTTAGGAATAAAAATAACTATTGGTATATTTGCTTGAGAAGTCTAAGCATAACTTCTCAAGCGTATAGAGTCCCTTTTTTTAGGACTTCGTTTTTTGTCTTTTTTAGGACTATTCTCAAGAGTCCGAAAAATAATCCAAATGTTGTGATCGACCGCTTTCCCTATGGGCTGGTTGCTATTCCTACTCGCCAGAATGACCTCCAGGAGCATCCCCAGATTTTGATCAACGTATCATCGTTAATAAAAAACACATTACGTTTAATTACATATAATATTAAATTATATGATTATAATTATTGTGTTTATAATTACTTATAAACGTAATGTGTTTTTTGCACTAAATTGGCAAAAGCAATCAATTGTATATATACCATTACATATCTAGATGCGTAAACTGTAATAATATTTACTATAAAATTTAATTTTAAAAATATAAAGTGTTATTATAACATAATTAATGCTAAAATAATTTGCTATGAATTTTACACAAATTTAGAATATTTCAATACTTGCAATTACATAATCTATGTAAAGATAATAAACCTAAAGTAGCGAATGTTTAAAATTAATTTTAAATTTAATTGCTGGTAATTAATTCTAATTTACGAAACTCTTGCTATGAATTTAAAATTAAAGTTTCACAATATTTTTAATTATTTTGAATTTTTATTATTTTTCATATCTTATCCAAAAGGTATCATCTTATTCAATCTAAATACCTTTTAGCACGTAAATTTTAAATATATTTATGATAATATATGATAATATTTATGTATATAAATATATATTTTAATATGTTACTATATATTAAGATATATTTTACTAAATATAATGAAATATTAAAAAATTTTTAACTCAGGGATCCCTTTGCTAGAACAATGGCTAGTAATCTAAGTATTGCAAGCCATTTTTGCTCGACATGCTTCACCAAAAATGATCCATAAATATTGTTCGTTCTTAGAATATATCACAAAGGTTATTATTTATATAAATCCAATATTCTGTGGATTTATAAAATCTAACTTATGAAGGCATAAGTTGGAAGTATTATAAAGACATAATTTCCAATTTTTTTGTGGTTTTTTGGAATAAATTAAAAAGTTGAATTGTACTTTTTAAGACTGGATATGAAAAGATTAAAAAGTTTTACAAATGAAATGAATATATGCGGTGGTCATTTATTGATAAATGCATTTCATTTTGCAATCTTAATTTATTAAGTTGGGCAAATCTTTTAGTCGGGTAAATTTAATCAATGTCTCTGGTGATCGGTAGAGGAATATAAGCTGTGCAAATAGTTGTTCCTCATATCGAAATAATCGTCTTTCTCTCACAATACGAACATCTGAGCACAGTTGGAGCAATGAATCAACGTTCGGTATTTCTATAAACATTATTGTAGTGGAAACTTCACACAAACTTATAAATGAATCACATATTAATTTATTAATATTAAATGAATCATTATTAGTGTTTCGTTTAAACAAAAAAATAAGTTTTATATTTTTTTATAAAAGCTGCGATTATTTTGAAGATTAAACATATTTTGATTATTATAAAATCAGCACGTATAATCTAAAATTTATTTTGCTCAATGCGAAATAGTTCTTGAAAATTTCAAAGCAATATTTAAAGTAAAATATAAAAATTAAACATAGAAAATAAAATTATAATATAAAATTAAACAGAAATTATTATTAATTATAATACATAAATTACAATAAAATGTTGACTATAAAGATGACTAATTGTTGACTAAAAACATAATTATTTTATTATTTATAAAATTATTTTATTGTTATAAATTAATTATAATTTTTGCAAAATTAGAATCAAATTAGAAATCCGAATAATTAATCAGAAGATAAATGAAATGCTTCACAATGTAAAGTTAAACTTTACATCATAAGAAAGATATAAAGAAGCTATAAATAAGTCATAATCGTAAGTGAAGACTTCGTAATCTTTCATCGTAAGTGAATCGACGACAAATAAATTGATTAGATTATTATTTAAATATTATTATGATTATATTATTATAATTATTATTTAAATATTATTTATATAAGCAACAACTTTAAATACAATATTACCACTGTAAATACATAGTTTAGACTATAATATAACAGCTTCTATAAGTTAAAAAAAGACAAAATTATTAAATTACCGTTTTTTAAATGTCGTTTTTTAAATTATTCATAATTAATGATAAATTTAAAAATTAAACAGATAAAATAAGTGAAATAGTTTTGAAAATAGCCGTAATTGAAATGTTTACAATGTTTTATTACATTTTCGACAGATCCATGCAAACATATCTAGAATATATGCAGAAAAATATAACTGTTTTTCATCGTGCTGATATACCTAATAATCGAATGAAAATTTGTATTAATTTCGTTATATTTGTATATTTATAATTAATAGTTAATATTTATTGTCGATACAAAATATTAATTATTATTTTAAATATTTGATAATGATCCATTTTTAATAAAGAATTATTTGAGCTAAATCAAAGAAAGGAGGATAATTTTATTTGATATTTCGCTAACTTCTGTTAGCATCTTCAGGAAATTACAATTTTTTTAAATGTACATGCTTATATAAAAAATTACAAACGATCGCAGCCATTTTATTTGAGCAGTACTGCTGTTATTAGCGATAAACAGCTGCTTTCAGTGTTGTTTGATTGTTGTAACACGATTTCGGCAACTTTTGAAGGTACACAAAACGTAATGAAAAAGGATAATTAATAAGAAACAAAACAAAATACAATAAAGGCATGTACATTTTTAAATTTTGTAATTTTCTGAAGATGCTTGCAGAGGTTAGTGAAATATCAATAAAACATTTCCACTTTTCTTTGATCTAGCGCCAATAATTATTAATCAATAATGGATCATTATCAACTATTTAAAATATTTTATTTATAGTGAAAGGATATGTTGTAATCCTTAAACTATCCGTCCACTTATCGACTTCCGTTCTTGTATGTATCTTCTTTCATCGCTTCTTTTCCCTAAAATCGATTACTGCCTTAGCCTTTTCGCCAATTCTCCAAAATCCATCATCCTACTCCTACAACGAATAATCAACACCGCCGTTCGAATGCTCTTTCGTCTCCGTCGCTTCGACCACACATCCACATATTTTGCTTAACTCCCCTGGACTACCATCCACATCCGCATCAAACTCCGCCTTCTTCTCGTTACTTTTCGTCTCATCACTGTCGGCTCCCCATCGTTCATCAACCTTGCTTTCTTAGACGATACTCGCCCCACCTCGCTATCGCTTCGTTCCTGTCATACCCTCTTACTCCACGTTCCTAATTACTCCAACAACTACGGTCTCCGATCCTTCCTCGTCGCCGCTTCACTCGCCTGGAATCAGCTCTCACTCAACGTTCGCCGCGCTCCCTCCTTTATCACATTCAAACACCTCCTCCGTTCACACCTTCTCGACACCTGATTTACAGTTTTGTTTTGTTGTGGTCATGTAAGCGTGCGCTGACACGCATTTGCAACGTAAAATATATATCTTTTTTTAAGAATGGTATGAAATTTCAGAAGGCAAAATGATTTTCTCACAAAGACAACATGGATCACAAAACCCAAAGATATGAGACCCATCACTGTATCAAATAGCCTGCTTGTTATTTATGAAAGGGCATTAGCTAAATATTTATCAAAATATGTGAACAACAAATATATATATGCGAACATATTTACGGTTTCTATCTATCTAAAAATAGAGTAACAATCAAAGCAGTACGATCATTACAAAATTTCATCACCAAAGACAGAAAAGCTGCTATACTCTTCTCGCTAGATGTATCCGCAGTATTTGACAAACAATTGATAAGTGATTGAGTACCGGCTGCAATCAATCGTCGAATATATAAGATATTGGATGCAAGAACAGTATATTTGAATGATGAATCACTATTCATATATCAACAAAATAAAGGTATCCCACAAGAATTCACATTGTCATTAATTCTTTATAGGTAGCAACGAGGAATATTGTAGAGGGATTACTTGATGAAAATACGCATGGAACTGTTTATGCCGGTGATATATTCGTGGTATTCAAACGACCTATTAATAGAGCTAGCTAAAATAATTTAGTAAAAACGCGTTGCTGAGGTATTGCAAGTAATTAACAAGCGATTAGCAACTTTAGGATTATAGTTGATTTAGTTGAATTATTTTTATTATTAAAAATAATTTTTTAGAAAAAGTGTATTCTTAAGATACAAGATCCGTTTACCAGGAGTAACAATTAAAAGGAAGGTTAACAACTTAACAATTTAGCAGGAAGTTAGGGAAGGTTAACAATTTAAAGAAGGCTCGAAATTAAAAAACGAAAAGGTTCTTCTCATAATATAGCCCCTATGAAGTTAGCATTTAAAAACTTAATCTGGGAATTGATTTATTCAATATTCAGCAATTTATGATCTCCTTACTCTTACGTGTTAACTAAAATGTAAATCTTTGAAATTTAAAAAGTATATTTGTGTTTTAGATCGTTGTATTGTTTTATTAAATTATAATATTAGTAATAAATAAATAAAATATACAATAACAATAAAATTAAATACTAAAAATTAATATTAAAAATATACAATGTTATATTAGATGGCATATGTTCCTCGTTATGACATCTAATCCTTATTCTGATACATCGTTTGTTATTTATTAGTCAATTCATAAAAATTGAGTTTATTTTATCAATATAAATATAAATTGTATGAAATCAACATAGCAGTTCCTCCTTATAGCCAGTACCGAGGAAAATCAAGATAACGCCCATGGGCAAATGTCTTCACCTTTAGGAACAGGAGGTGGAAAGGGTGACTTTGCCGTCTCTGGTTCCGACTAGGCAGAAGGTGTCCCACTTCGGTTACGCTTTCGCAACGGGAAGTACTCGACAATCTTGTTCACTTAATATCTTTCAATGGAATTCGGGAGGTGCTTCTGCTTTTAGGCTTCTATCTGGTAGAAATGCTGATGTTATAGTCCTTCAGGATACGCGGTCTATCCGTCTACCCACAGGATATTACTCGATTTATCCCAAAGCACATAACCACCAATTTCACTCCGTACAAAACCCCTGCACACTCCTATTCTTCTCAAGGTCTTCTAACCTTAGTGAAATGCTCCTTAGAGTCATATCTTACTAAACTACTCGTGTCCTGCCCTTTCTTGGTTAGTTATATCACTTGTTAAGAACGCTAAACGCATTAGCATAGCCAATGCCTACATACAACCAGGTGAAATTTGCAAGAACCAGGACCTCCTGGAACGAATTTAAGGTAGCGGCTATGGCATGTTACTAGGTGACTTTACCGACAGAACTGGTCGTTGGATAAATGCAACACTGCAGATAACGGAACTACTATCTTATACACAAACCACCAATCTCCACCTTTCATTGCTCTACAACAAATTCACTCCTCGATATATTTCTGCTACATATGATGTGGTTGTTAAAACCCATCTGCACTGTGCAGTCGCGCCAACAGCTGACCATCTCTTATGACTTAATACGCTGGCGGCTAGAGGAAAATACGTTGCTTAGAAGGAGGTTTCGCTTCGATCCTATCAGAGTGGCATTCTTTCAGGCAGCTATTCAACTCTTCCCCTTGATAAGGAATGAGAGTTTGACCAAATTTAATTCCTAACTCTCTTCGCAAGCTACCTGGATCCTTTCGACTACCTATAGAGATAGTCGCATTTACAATCTTATTCCAACGAAACTCAACGTTCTAGCAAAAATGATACACCTTCCCGATCTCTCTGCTTCCTTCAGACAGGTTATCTAGAATGAATAGTGGAGTTTTAGATATAGCCTAGAGCTTCGTAGGAACAGGACGAATATTGCTAGTCCAAGTCTTTCTCAAACTTCCTTCTGTAAAATATTCAAGGAGAAATTTGTCTGCTGGCGTAAGAGTGCATTGGGGTGGATCAGTAGCGTAAGTCTTAATAGAGTTTTGAAGGAGTCACTAGTCCTGCATTACTATGAAGCCACGCTTTCTCCACATCAATCCCGCCTTGGGGTGACTCAGGAGCAGGAATTTATCCGTTGCGGATATCCCTAACTACTGGTATCCACTTCCGCCATCTCCAAAATCGTCGATCCAATCACTTCTCAGATTTGTCAGCGTTTGACAGCCGATCGAAGAAGAGAAGTGGTCGTCACAACGCTGTTAGCCTCACTATCCGATGTAGCCGGCATCAACATCAGTCGTAGAATATTTTTACCTAAACGAAATTCGGTTTCATGTCCTATAGACCTGCGGCTTATTTCAATTCAAAATTCCATTATCTCCATCTACGAAAAAGCGCGTAGAGTCAGCGACCATTTAAGTAAGCGTAAATTAATCATACCGAGTTTTTATGGGTTCGCCAAAGGGCGCTAATAAATATATTTTATTTATTATTGATATAATATTAATATAATTATTAATTATATTATATTAATGATTTATTGTATAATGTATATTATTGCATTCAATGTATTGTATCTAATACGATATATAATCATATCTAATACGATTATATATCGTATTAGATATCTAATATTCTATCTAATACGATTATATATAATAATATATTGTATCTAATATGATTATAATATAACTGGGTATATACTCAATTTATATCTTGTACACAAGTAAAATTTCCAGAGTAAAATAAGATTTTAAAATTTTCAAATCCATTGTTTACTAATATATCGTCTATGAGTTGCTTTGTTCATAATAAATAAGGATTGATTATGAATGCTTTGTTATAGTGATAAGAACACATCAAAATCTAATCTGTAAAACGTTGTTAAAAGAAAAATGCAAGGTACATTAATTTTAATCACAGCACATAACTCTATCGGTAAAATGTTAACACAATTAATCTTTACGATAATGATTCTGATAAATTAGATAAATTACATTTTATTGAATTGATTAATTTCACATTTAATTACATTAATTGATAGTGTCGATAAGATTAAAATTCTGGCGTTTATTTTATGAAACGGCAAATGTTATTGAATTTATAAAATAAGTTACATTAAATATGGCTGCAAAACTGAAGAGGAGAGCTCCTGTACTTACGTTCACATACACATCAAAGATTATATTTATCGCCAATTTGATATTAGATTTAATCGGACTGGTGTATTCTGTAATTACTTTGAAGACGTGCAGAGTTGGCCAAAAAGTGTTTAAATGGGAATCTTATCTATCGTATTATGGTATGGTACTTGGTTCAATTACCATTTGTCTACTCATTATTATAATTGATTACACTTGCGACAATCTGACTCCTGTATACAACTACGGTAGCTACATCCAAATGTGGAAAATGAATATGGCCTTCATGCATATTTATGGGCTTGTTATATCAGCACTAAGTATAAGGCACTCGGTATGTTCTACTAAAATAGTTGTGAGTGTATTGTGTGCACTATCCGCTGTTTTGCTTCTAGTCGATTATGCAGTCGTAGCTAGAAAATTGATAAGTGCAAAGAAAGGAGGATCACCAACATCAACGACATTTTCATCTCGTTCGTCATTAGGGGCTAACAACAACTCAAGATTACGAGAACGTTGAGATACATTAATGAATTTAAGAGTTTTGTACCTTGCAGGTCGTTTGAATTTATTTTGCTAATCGTATGATAGCAAATATGTATGACAGTCCAGCAAACAGTCCACTTCTTTCGAGATACTCATGATTGATGTGTTCTTTTTATTTACAATTTTAATTGTTTTTTGGTTGATTTGCTTTTATCGTAGGTGTTTGACAAAACTCGTATCTTTCCATTAATGTTGGATATCATGAGTGTTCTGCAATTTAAAATGCGATTTAGTTGCAGTAAATAATTGTGTTAGACTGATATATTAACGAAAAAAACGGAAACTCCTCTTAAAGAAATTTATATTTGAAGAAAACAATATTTGAGTATTCATTCATATTCATGCATACCATATAATATATAATATAATAATGTATGCCGCATAATATATTTTATATATATTTTATTATATAAAATATAATATTTATTATTATATAGTCAATAAATACATTATATTCATTATATATACATACAATAGTCAATTCATAAATATTTATTGTTATTTTAATTTCAATTTTCAATTTCATTAAATAATGAAATTTTAAGAATTGCAACAATATGTAATGATATTGGCTTTCTTCAAAATCATTTAAATAATTTAATAGATACATATTTTAAACTAGGTTACTATAAAAATAACATCAAGCAGAAAATAGTAAAATATATAAATCAACACAATAATATAAAGAATAAATTTAAAATCATTAGCGGAAAATTTTTATGGATGGATAATAAATAATATACTTTGTATTAGAATAAAATACTAGATAGTTATTTCAGAGGAAATACATCATTAGCATGTATTTGGCCCCGCTGCTATGTTGGGTAGAGGAGTTAGGGGCCGAAACCTGATAGCATAGCAGTTCCTCCTGATGACCTCTAATTCTTATTATGATACAACGTCTGTTATTTATTAGTCAATTCATAAAAATGACTTTTATTTAATTATTAAATTTTGATTTAGCATTAATGTTTTGTTTATTTTATAATTATATTAAATAGCCTCTTAAAATGCTTAAAATTTAATTATTTAATTAAATAAAATTTACATATTTTACAATTTTCTGTTTGATGGTTTTATAAATTAAATTAAATTAATAAATAAATAAATTAAAAGTAGTTTTAATTGATGTTAATTTGATGCTAAAATATAAGATTTTTTTATCAAATAAAGGATAATTTTTGCTTCTTTGTTCCTGTAATAACTATAGAAATCATCAAGATGAACTACCATGTTATCTGGTTGAGGGCACTTTTCCTTGACACGGAGGGCCATTTTATTAATTCAATTTTATCCATATATTTATATTTACTTAATGGTTTAATTTTGTGTTAGATAGGCGTTATAATTTATTATAACATATATATGTATATCTTTTTCCGAATATAAGATTAATTAATTTTACTAACGCTTCTTTAATATCTACTAAATCTAGATTTGTATAAAGCGTACTAAAATCGTATGTATTTATATTCTGCAAATTTTTTCCTTTTGTGTTCTAAAATTTTTTTTGTAGAATTAATACTAAAATAGTGTTTTATACCAGTATTAATTTTGATTACATTACAATATTTCTTAGTGTGCTTAAATTACTTTAAGTATTTTATTCATATAAATAGAAAGTGGTTTTAATGTACATATAAAAGCACTGCATATGAACCTAGGTTTTATTGGATTTTTATGTAATTTTGGATTCCAATATAATATAGGTATAGTTATATTATCTGATTCAATTTATTATACCCTTCTTATCCACTATAGAACAATGACTTGTAATACTTGTTTCTAAATTTAAATCACTACATTCATATGTTGTGTTTAAATTTAAATCATTATAATTAACTTCTTTCATTAGTATATCATAATAAAGCTTTTTGCATATGAAGACAAAGTTATTACTAGCTTTATCAATAGTTGTTATTATATAGTTATGCTTTAATTAAGTAAGTTCTGTATACATATCTTTATTAATTTGATCATTCCTTTTATAATTGTTTGTTATTTTCATTTTATTTTTAATTTTATCAAATATATAATCTTGCCAAATGTTTATCTTGCATATATTCGAGCTTTCACAATTAATCAGCTTACCAAATTAAATCAGCTTTAATTTATTATATAACGAATTGTAAATTTTATTTTTGTCGTTGTTTATACCCTTTTGATAGCAGCTTTATTAATTTACAATTTTCAATTAATTCTAGATAAATTGATCAAAACTATGACTTTTACAATTGCATTATGTTTCCATTATGTTTCTAATATTATCGTAACAGATTGATATTAATGGTGTTAGGAGTTTATACCTTATTTTAGGAATATATTTACTTAAATCTGACCTTATTATTTCTTTACTTTTAATTTTATGGTTAATGTATATTTTCTATTGTTATTTTTAACATTTATTGTACGATTATAGTATTTTGTATTACAATAACTGTCTATTATACAACTTAGCCTATCATAGTCGTTAATTAATTTTTGATTTATTGAACATATGATATCTTTAGAAAAACTTCTTATATTTACATAAAGATCTTTCAGCTTATTATCTCTTAAAAGTTGTTTTAATATTTCTAATTGTTCATTTAAATACATATCATTTTTAATTTTTTAACTCTATTTTTCTTATTCCTTTTATCAACATGACTTCTTGGTTTGCGTTTAACCGGATTATTATAATATAGTTGTTTATTATGTACTATACTACTTCTGCCAATTCCTTGTACCACATAATTCAATTCTAATGGGTACATGGAATTAAGCGTTTTAATCCAAAAATCTTCTTTTTCTAATAGTTTTTGATTTAATATTGAAATGTTTTCTTCGATAATATGTTCTAAAATAAATAATTTACAGTTTTTAATATCATGTCCTATTAATCTCATATGTTTATGAAATATAGTTTGCCTATTTGATATCACGGCGTCAGCACCACAAAATAAATTCAACAGTGAAATTATCGCAAATGACAAAGTCACCGTTTCGAGCTAGTTGGCTCTCATCAGTAGCTTGTACTCCCCACAACTGGATTAAAGTTGGGAGAAAAGCTATACGATGATTTGAAACAACAAAGGCTCATTGTTCCCTTGCAAAGACTGGGGTTTGCAACTGCAAATATTTACCCGTCTGCATTAAGCGCTGGAGAACCAAGCGCGTTGTGCTACAAAGATACACACCAGTTGGCTACTGGATAGTACAATGTAGCACTACGATGCACTGCTGCTATGCATCACTATCAATAAATTTCCTCAAATGGAAATACTATTGTTCGTGGAATCATTTGATATTTGGGCGTCAGCACCACGAAATAAATTCAACAGTAAAATTGTTGCAAATGACAAAGTCACCGTTTCGAGCTAGTTGGCTCTCATCAGTAGCTTGTACTCCCCACAACTGGATTGAAGTTGGGAGAAAAGCTATACGGTGATTTGAAACAACAAAGGCTCCTTGTTCCCTTGCAAAGACTGGGGTTTGCAACTGCAAATATTTACCCGTCTGCATTAAGCGCTGAAGAACCAAGCGCGTTGTGCTATAAACATATACACCAGTTGGCTACTGGATAGTACAATGTAGCACTACGATGTACTGCTGCTATGCATCACTATCAATAAATTTCCTCAAATGGAAATACTGTTGTTCGTGGAATCATTTCCTCAAATGGAAATACTATTGTTCGTGGAATCATTTGATATTTGGGCGTCAGCACCACGAAATAAATTCAACAGTGAAATTGTTGCAAATGACAAAGTCACCGTTTCCAGCTAGTTGGCTCAATTAGTAGCTTGAACTGATGTAGCTCTCATCAGTAGCTTGTATAGAGAGAGGTGGGTTGAGTGTCGTCTTAGAAAGAGAGGATGATGAACGATTGGGATCCGACATCAATGAGACGAAACGTTACGATAAGAAGGTGGAGTTGGAAGCGGATGTGAATGATGGGCAAGGAGAGTTGATTACGATATGTAGATGTGTGGTCGAAGCAACGGAGACGTAGGAGCACTCGAACGGCGGAGTTGATGATGATTTGTAGGGGTAGGATGATGGATTTTAAAGAATTGGTGAAAAGACTGAGGCACTAATTCATTTTAGGGAAGAGAAGCGATGAAAGAAGATACATACAAGAACGGAAGTCGATAAGGGGGCGGATACGGCGGATGTCACGAAGAATTGGGTTAGACGAGCGGACCTTGTCACGGACGAAGGGTTTAAGGGAAAGGTGATCATCAAAATGAAAGTCTAAGAAAGTGAGATTGTGCACTATGGGATGATCGATGAGGCAAAATATACAGTGGGAGAGATATGTTTGGTTTAAGGGGGAGGATCAACATTATTTTAGACTTTTCGGGGTTTAGAACGAGATGGAGATTGGAGAGACGTTTGTAGATAGAAGAAAGACAGTTGGAGGCAGAAATGCCGATATCGTGTATGTGATGTGCGGGTGCATAAGCATAGATTAGAATGTCATCGGCGTATTGCATGACGTTAAAGGAAAAAGGTTTGATAAACGGAGAGAGATTGCCAAGCAGAAGAGAGAAAAGCAGGGTACCTAGGACTGAACATTGTGGGACCCCGCAAAAGATAGGGATGGGAGGGGAGGATGATGAATTAGAACAGACGCGAAAGAAACGGTCGGATAGATATAAGGCAAACCATGCTACGGAGGAGGAAGAAAAGTCGTAATCATAACGAAGGCGAGAAAGGAAGACGGAGCGGTCGACAATGTCGAATGCGGAGGAGCGGTCGAGGGAGATGAGAACACTATATAGAGCCTTGTCTCGAGAAGCAAGTAGGTCGTTGTAAACTTTCATGCAGACGATTTCTGTTGAGTGATAAGAGCGGAACGCGGATAGGAAAGGAGGGTACAGATTAGATGAAGAGAAATAAACGTTGATCTATATTAAGATGATGCGTTTTAAGAGCTTAGAAAGAGTATGGAGGAGTGAAATGGGGCCATAGCTAGAAGGATGTGAGAGGTCGAGCGATTGCTTCTTTAGGAAGATACGATCGATGGCGGATTTCAAGTGTGAAGGAAATATAAGACTGCGGATGGAAGAGTTAAACAAGGTGGTGAGGAAAGGGGATATGGATGAGCATATGGATTTAAGTATTGGGGTAGGCAGAGGATCGGCATGTGATGTTTTGTGAAGCAAGGACATGAGGACATATTAGACTTTGGCAGGTGAGACAGGGAGAAGATGAAAGAGTCCTTGGAGGATGAGGCGATGCGGGGAAGAATGCGATGAGATTGAGACTGAGGTGCGAGAGAGCAACGTGGATACTTTGTCTGAAAAGGATAAAGTAGATATACATACATACTTTCAACATACTTTGTTGAAAGTATGTCAGAAAAAATTCGAGTTGAATGATGTGATGATTTTATGCTGCAAGGAAATGTATTTGGTACGTAGTAGTCTGAGATGAGACCGGCGAAGAGCAAAATAGGAATCACGGAGAGACGGAGTGAGCGAGCGGATATCACGTCTGAGAGAGCGCCTATAGACTCGAAAGGCATGACGGAGTCGACACTTTGAGTAGGTATTGTGTGTCAAACCATGGTGCACAGTGCAAGCGACGGTGAGGGTGAGGATTGTAGGGCAAGATAAAATCGAGAGTGGATGAGAGTTCATAGTCGAAGAGAAAGGCGAGATCGTGAGGAGAGGAAGACGTTATTGCGCGGGAAGATATAGATGATTTAGTAAGGCGAAGGGGAGAATGGTGAGGTGAAAATTTCTCCAAGGGCGACGTAGTATGGCAGGTGTGTGATGCGAGGAGTGTTTGGAAGTGATATCAAGGGTGACGAGAAATTGATCGAATCGACCAGGATCGGAAATGAACAATGAGGTGTAGCCAGCAAAACGATTGGGGACAGCTATGTCGAGTGTCTCAATGTGTGGGGCACAATGGAGATGTGGGGCATCTCCATTGTGTGGGGACAATGGAGATGAGTTTGTTGTAGTTGATAAGAATGTTGATAAACCGGATGGAATCCGTGGAAGAGGGGCGGTCGAGACGGATGCTGAAGTCGTCAAGAACGAGTGAATGGATTAGGGACAAAGAACAGTGGGACATGAAGTTAACAACTTCGGTAAAAATATATATGGAGGTAAGAGCTGATGAACCAGGACGGTTCATCATCATTAGAGTTCATTTTAGTTTTATCCAAACTAAATGGATTTTATCGTAACGTTTTGGAATTTTATAAAATTTAGCATTTGATAAGTCTAACAAATGATAAGTTTAATATTTAACATTTAATTATCAAATTTACCATTTAACCGCCGTGCAATGGTAAACCTGGGCTCATCAAAATGCTGTACCAGCGGTTGTTTCCTTTTGAACCTTAGTTCAACTTTCAAATTTGTATCTAAGTTATCTCGATCGCTGGGTCTATGCCTTTCCAACTAGACTATTCATCCAGTACAGCTAGAAATTCTTAAATATATGAAACCTTCAATGTAATTAAAAATTAACTTCATACTTATAAACTAACTCCATACTTCTAACTCTATAATCACACCATGTTAACGGCCGAGCACAGCTTTTTTGATTATTCGGAGTGTACCATTGCACGGCAGTAGCGGACGAAAAGATACCAATATGTCAGGCTTAAATCTGGTATGAGTCAAAGTGTATAGTGTCGGAAGTAGTGAAGGAATGATACGATAGCCGGTATATGTAGCGAATAAACAGGCTCATGTTAAAAGGCGCATGACTGAAACTTTTAAAATCGGTATGATAAAAGTCAAACTGTAGAAACATTTAAACAACGTAGCCCAGGATATCTATCGAAAATTTGGTAATCATATTTCAACAGAAGTCAGTGGATTTACTGAGACAATAGTCAGAATATATCAATGAGCTTAAACAACATGAAATAAATTGATGTACATCCTAGTGGTTAAGTGCACTACCGATAAGAGGACAGGGGGTAATATATGAAGACTTCACCCGGTCTGATACCATGTGTTCGCTACGGGCTAACTCCAAATGGTGTGACCAATTCACTCTATGGTTGGTTAAAGCCAACCGATGCATCATACTTATTTTCATACCAAAGAGACGAAATAACGATAATATACAACGCAGCAAGATATATTATTGCATAATCGTTGTCATTTGAATATCAGTGTACCAATGAAATCTGTGGATTTGAGTGTGATATTCGAAAATAGATGATGTAATTATCACAAGTAGTGTGATATAAGACTAATTAAAGCTCGTGATGATATTGTTTGTTAAGGACTCATTGGATAAAGATTTGAGCGAATGTTAATCGACGTCTGCATATTCAACCGCCTGGATTAATCTAACTCGAGAATGGGTGCACAAACGTCATTCTAAGATCATAAACAGAGAAAATCGCATACTACATTGAAATATTCGAATTAGTAGACGAAGGCATATTCATTCCATCTCGATGATCGGTGGAATTTGGCATCGTGCCAGGGAACTCTTAAAGGCTTGTGCATCTTCCTTGACCGTCATATACTGCCATATGCTAAAAATTCTAAGCAATTTTAAATTTAATAGTTTTTGAGATCACAAGAGCAGCTTCTGTTTCGTTGAGACGAATAAGACCACAAGCAGACAAGTACAGAGAGAAATTTATTTTGAGTCGCAAATGCGTGCCAACGGCGCGCTCACAAGCCCACTAAGAATAATAAAAATTATCAAACTGATAAAAAACAATCCCGCAGACGAATTCAAGGTATTCGTTCAGTCCGTTCATTCATTTTGTTTGTTCAGGTCGATCTTTCAATATGTTCGTATAGTCCGTTAGTTCAATTCGTTCGTACAGTCCGTTCGTTCAATCCACTGTTTAGTTAATTCGTTCAGTCCGTTCGTTCAGCCCGTTCGTTCAGCATGTTCGATCAGTTTACTTGTCCAGTCCGTTCGATCCTTCCAATTGATACACTTTTTTGTTTTTACTTAATTCCTCCTTTTTCAGCACGGGATTGGGACCGGCCATGGCGGAGTTTACCATTATATTGAACTGTTAAAAACTAGAATTATGGGTCGGCTTGATAGAACCCTTAAACTATAATAATTTAGTTAAATTATGATAATCAAAAAATGGGAAAATGTTATTTGATATTTCGCTAATATCTGTTAGCATCTTCAGAAAATTATGAAGATGCTAACAGAGGTTAGTGAAATAACAAATAAATTTTTTCACTTTTCTGATCCAGTTCCAATAATTCTTTATCAATAATGCATCATTATTAAAATTATTATAATATTATTATAATATTATAATATTATATTATAATATTATTATTATTAAAATATTTTTATAATTATTATTAGTGTTATTGATATTTCGGCTGGACACGCATCCCTTTTAAAATGTAATCAGATTAAGCAATTAGAACTTTTAGAAAAAAGTTCTAATTCCTTAATTAATTATTTACTTATTAAAAAATTTCAATAATTGCTTAATCTGAAAATTTTAAAGAAGAAGGTTCTAATTGCTTAATCGATTATTGAACCTTTTTAAAGAGAAAAGTTCAATAATTGCTTAATCTAAACTTTTTATAGAAAACAGTTCTAATTGCTTAATTTGATTACAATGGAAAAAGGCTGCGTGTCCAGCCGAAATATCAATAACATTATTTTATGATTTGCACTCTCGGGATGCTTCGCCAAAAACAGAATGGTTTAATCCCGAATGTAATCTTGCTTGGTATTATTGGTTTATTAATAATATATTATAATTATAATTTATTATATATAATATATTATATATTATTATATATAATATATATAATTATATATTTAATAATTATATGATGATAGTATATTACATATATACTAGAGACGTTTTTAAATTACAATTTCGTAACGAAAATTCTATTCTTTTTGCAAAAGACAAATTCTCTTCTTAAAAATAATATGTTATTATTACTAATTATCTTCTAATTATAATATATAGAATAAATTGTATAGAATACATTGATCGTTTAACTGATGATTGGTATGCATTAGTAGAATACAAATGTATAAAAATATAAAATATTCAAAACAGGAATACTGTTTATTATCACAAACATAACAAGAGCAGGTATTAAATTTTTATAATAAAAGCAGGTATTTAAAGTTTTGGCAACTTTCACAATTTTCAATTAAACAGATTCAGTTTATGTTTTAACGTAAGAATACCATCGCTGGCTTCATTCATAAATCAGAGAATCATTTTCATGTTTGTTTCACTAGTTGATTTCTTTTTACAAAAAGCTATTAACGAATAATATTTGGATTTATTTTGTATTTTATATTCGCTGCTATATTGGGCCCGAATCACCGCATGATATTTATATCTTTGACGGAGTTCCACAGTCTGATGACATAAGTCAAAGTCGAGGTGTATTAAAAGGCGATCCCGTTAAGCCACTATTGTTCAGTACTTGCATCTCTGATTTGCCACAAGCAATCTTCGTTAAGGGAACTCGCTGTTTACTCTATGCCGATGACTTAAATGACTTACTTTTACTCTTAAAAATTCTTTATTTTTAATATTTCCGACGGGGAATAATTGCTAGTGTCGATTAAATTATGTATCTGCGATAGCAGATAAAATACATTTAAAAAGTAATTGGAAACAATTAATATCTTGATCTGACAAAATTTTCATATCTATATTTTAAACTTTTTATTTTTCACGATTTAAAACAGTGAATTTTAAAATCGTATAGATTAACGGTAATAATATCAGTGACTTTTCTAAAAACGATAATTTGAGATGTTTAACGCTTTTACAAATATGTAATACATTAAAATAAATAAGATTATTAATATAATACGTTTCTTATTAGATAGTAAACACATTTTGAACGGTTTTTCTTATACTAGGGTAATGTTCAAATGTAGTTTTCGTTTATGATCTGTTAAATGCGCTTTATCTGACCGATGAGAGTGTCAATATCATCAAAATCATCGCATTCTGAATTGCTGCGATATACAGACAAGACGTTCAATCTTCGCAGAAATTCCTCGATAGTCATTTCTCCATATGTTTTTCCGTCTCTTAAACGGACATTGACGCTTTTATTCTTGAATTCATTCTCACCAACAACTAAAAAACAATACAATTCTGAATTTAAAGTCATATCTCGACTATATTCAAAGTCGAAAGAACGAAATAAATGAGATTATAATCGGTGAAATAATTATAACCCAATAATTCTAAATAAGAATTATTTCCACATCACACAGCTTTCGATATTTCTTCACAAATTAATACATGCATAGGTACTCAAATCCAATATGGTTTCGATAATTATACGATTTATAATTATTGTATACATTAATCTGATTATAGTGTAATTAAAAGCCGTAACGATTACGTTATTACATTAAAACATTAACTTTAAAATTATACGATAACTCAATGTGAACAAATTATACTACAATTTAATATGCGACAAAAATTTATAAACTTAATTGTAGATTAACGCTTAGACTAATGATGCCGTCTAAAACAGATAATTAAAGTCAAATTAGAAGATCGAAAATATTAAAATATTATAAATTAAAAAAATCATGATGCAGGAAATAGAGAAAAATTTTTCTTTGTGATGCCTTTTTATATTAGGCTTTTATTAAATAAG
Organism: Pomphorhynchus laevis; assembly: GCA_012934845.2. NCBI lineage: Eukaryota > Metazoa > Acanthocephala > Palaeacanthocephala > Echinorhynchida > Pomphorhynchidae > Pomphorhynchus > Pomphorhynchus laevis. The sequence continues at coordinate 78,206 of WNNJ02000089.1, read as the reverse complement.
TTTTCGATAAATTATATTTACTCAAAAATTGTGATACTTAATATTGATTTTCGATAAAAAAAAACTTATATAAAATTCCTGATTAAGTTGTGAATTGAGTAGAGAATTCAAAACGGTAATTTTATCTAAGGTAAAGCCAGCTGAATGTAGCGCTCCCATTGCGCGTTTAGTAATTTACGTGAGGTAAGAGCTAATTCTAACGTTCGCCAAATTGTAACATTCATACGTTCAATTAGCGAATTTCCTGATAGATCATATGGGCTTAAGCTGTAGATGCACCAAATTGGCAAGCAGTTTATAACAATATTATAAATGAGAAATTAAAAATTAAACTACACCAAATATTAAAAAATCTAAGAATATCTTTTTTATTAAACCTATATGGCTAAAAAATATTATTATATTTAAAAATTAATAATATATTAAATGCATCTTTAATTATCAAAAGAATTTTTATTTATGGCCCTCATGTGTTTTTTATATTTTTATAAATGGGCATGTAGTGATCACAAAATGAAATATAATTATCAATTCAATTTTATTCAGTTGTATTAAGTTGTATTTATTCAGTTGTATTTTATTAATTTAATTAAGACTAAATTTAATTACTTTAAATTTAATTACTTTAAATTTATAATTAATTCATTATAATCTACCACTAATTGTATATGAAATAAAAAGATTATTTAATTCTTTTAATTAAAAAGATTATTATTTACCTAAAATGAAGTTAAATTGTTCAATTTGAGCAGTGCGGATCTTCTTGTTAAGAGACATCGTCGGTTCTAGCTTGCATTCAGTCTCAAACTTTTCCTTATATAGACGACGCTGAATCTATCAGGTACGTAAACAAGTTAAATATACATACACGATAATATAACTTACTGATTTTGCATAATCATCGTGATTCGACGTTACGGATATGACACATACTTGTCTTGGAGACAACCAGAACGGCCTATTAATAAAAATGTTGTGTTTAGTGTTTAAAACAAAAAATAATTTTTTTTCTAAATATTTCGATGAATTGAGAGTATTTATTTACTAAATAAAAATATTTATAATATTATAATAAATAATATTATATATTATTTAATATATATACTTTTATAATATTAAATCATTTATAAACTGATATCAACAGTTTTTACATAGTAAAAACTTCTACCATCAGTTAGGCAGCCAGGAAAGAATCGAAAAGACAGTAACTAGTCATGTTTTGTCATCGCTTTGACTCATCAGTGCCGGGCACCTCCCCACACTGGATGCAGAGGAGAACATGCAGACGTCACGAGGCAAATCAAAACATGCTAATTTTTTAGGAAAAAGTCTAATCTAAATATTGCAAGCCTAATAGAATACGCACGCTTCACCAAAAAGGATCATTAGCCAATAGCACTGGCTAATGTCAGCGTAGTCACTCTAATACCATCTTCGTGAATAGTATTTTATTCTTTCGATATCCACGATTCTTTTCATTGAATAAACCACTTCCCATTGAATCATTTCATATCTCATTAAAAACTTTTAATAAATATAATATGAAAGCAATTATATTTTTTTATATATTTATTATATATTTATTATATTTATTTATATATTTATTTATATAGTTTATATATTTTTTGTGCTGAAAGATATGATTTTACGAATTTTCAAATTTAAAAAATATTTTATTTTATATTTTATTTACATTTAATATGGAAGCAATTGTAAATTGTATATTTAAAATACTTGGTGCTTAAAAGCAATATTTTTGTTCTCCATTTAAATTATATAAAATATAATATCAAACTTAATCTTTAATAGCTAATTTAATATTTTCGATAAAAGGATATTAACGTCGATCATATTAAGCGAATTAGCCTCTAGGCAAAAAGTTTCATGTAATAAGAAAATCAAAAAAATTGTAAATTAATTTATAATTTTCTCGACAGGCTAAGCTAGAGGCTCGAAATCTGAGGATACATGACAGTAACGCTTGCTCATCAAAATCCGTAAAGCACGCATATCAATTTAGGTTAATAGCAACTTTAAGAATTTAAAAATATTAATATATAAATATTAATATTTAAAAATGGCTGGGTCCATTTTTCACATTATGTAAAAAATGGTCCTTTTTTCACATAAATTTTTTACCCCTAAAATGAAAATAAATCTCACTGGAAAAATAATAAAGAGCAATAGAGGAGGTGATAAAATAGCTTATGAAGGCTATTTCTACAATTACACAAAGACCGAGTTGGGCAAGAAGCATTGGCGCTGCAATAAGCGAGGGTGTAACTCAATATTGAAGACGGATATTGGGAATGTATTGTGGGATGTAGTAGGTGTTTATAACCATCTTAGAGATGAAGTTAAATATCATCGAACACTTCTCAAAGAAAAAATAAGGACCAGGGCTTTGAATTCAAACGAATCATCGAGGAATGTAGTCCTAAATGTTATAAAGGATAATCAAACTATAAAGGTTCCTCTAAATTTGAAGAAACTTAATAGCTATGTAACAGATGAAAGAAGGAAAAACAACTTTACAACAGTGAAAGATTACGACATTCCTTTGGAGCTCCAAACTACTACAGATAATAAGAAGTTTTTATTTTTTGATAGTGGAGTTAAAGATAAGGATAGGGTCGTATTCTTTACAACTGAAGCAAACATCTTTCATCTTGAAATATCAAACATTCTACTTTGCGATGGAACATTTAAGACAGCCCCTTCAACATTTGAACAGTTATTTACTATTCAGATAAAGGTTAAAGGAACGTTTTTGCCTGTGATGTACTGTTTAAGTACATTTAAGACGAAGCATTGGCGCTGCTAGAAGCATTGGCGCTGCAATAATTTTCATATGTGAAAAAAGGACCATTTTTCACATAATGTGAAAAATGGTCCTAACGTTTAAAAATAAATGAAAAATTAATAATTATAAAAAACAAACCAAATATAGCGAAATGTTAGATAGCATAATGAAGTTATTTCATGCATACAAAAAATATTTATATCTCAAAAATTCTCTAATTTTAATTTTTAAAATATTGATTAATTGCTTAATTAAAATGATGTTAATTAATGTTAATTTTAGTAAACAATATTTTTAAATTATTCTAAATTATTTAATTTACTTTAAATTATTACATTTTTGAAGATTATTATTAAAATAATCTACAAAATAGTCTATCTGTTTTATTTGTTTTATTTTTCCGTAAAATAGTTAAGTTAAGATGTAATTTAAGCTGAATTATATTTATATTTTTATATTGTATTGTTTATGTTATGTATTATTAATTTATTAGTTATTATTAATTTATGTATCTAATATTTAAGCGTATCAATTTCGATAATAATAAATAAATCGGTAACGAAAATTGAAAAAATAAAATAATATCTACGTTAAATAAAAACCAAAATTACCCATCAAGACATCCTATTACATGTTTTATAATCGTGAATTATAAAAATATATTATTTTCCCGACGATTTTATTCAAACAGTTCAATGAAGGAAACTCAATGGTTTTTCGATGTCTTAAAACAGCATGGACACAAAATGCTTGATGCTATTGATAAGCAACGAACAATCAATTTCGTGGTTATTTGAATATATCGATATAACAAGACTAACATAATGCTGCTTAGACGCATTATAACGTGCAAATTTTTAAAAATAATTGACTAATTTTAGACACAACATTTTACTCATTGTTTTTAAAAACATTGCGAAACCATTTAGTAGATGACATTTATTCATATTCAAAACGGTTAGCCTACAACAACTTAAACCAATATTGCTACAAGTATTTCAAACCAAGTTAACTTAAAATAAGCAATTTATTCAAATGAACCGAAAAGTTCATTTGAATAAATGGTATTTATTTAATGCAATTGAATAAATATTTTTTAACATTTAATTTAATGGCGTTTTTGAGGCCGTGCAAAAGCTCTGTACTGTTTAAAAGACCCCTTTGAAAGCGAATAGCCAATCTTTCGATTTTGTTATCTTGGTCAACAAATATATTTTTTTCTTCTTTTTGTTTCTCTTCCATTTAAGAGTTTAGAAATCTCAATATTATTGTCTTGCTGAATCTCCAAAATCTTATTGACAATCTCATAGAAATTGGGATTATTATCAATAAATTTATTCAATAAATTGTAAAGGCCCTGGCATGAAGTTAATGCATATCGGCTTGATGTATTCATTATCAAAGTTTACGCAATTTTAATCACAAATAAAATTTATGAATTTATTTGTAGTTGAGAAAGTTATTTAAAAGTATGAAGTTATAAAAAATTTGAATTCAAAATTTGAACATCTTACCATTTTCCGCCATAATGTTCAGTAACGATTCCGAGCATCCTTTCGATGGAACCAAGAATCGCTCTATGTATCATAACAGGCCGGCTGAATGTATTATCCTCTCCACTGAAATATGCAAAAGCTTAATAAAACTTGTCGATTAAATTCAAAAATTTAAAGTTTTGTTGCTCATTATGAGACGATAATAAAATCGCCTTCGTTAAATTTTTTTTATTAAAAATTAAAGTTAATTGACGTTTTACAATTTTATATTATTTGATTTTGTATGCATGACAACATTTCTGCTCCAAACGGAACTTTCACTTATTATATAAGATATATGCGTTTGATCAGTAAAATATGCTGTCTACGAACTTAAATGTTATAACACTTAAAATAGATCAATTTTAAAATATTATTAGAATTAAAACTTAGATTTAAATTTAATTAACACTTTTAAATATTTACGAACATGTCTTTATTTCTAAAATTGTTTGATAAAAATTTAAACATTATATATGTGACAAACATTTATACATTTTTTACTTTTACAAAAGCAAGTATTTTCATTACTCGAAAATTTCAAAGCCAAACACTATTGATCAAGTCGTAAAATATCATTAATTCTAATAATTCACAGTTTTTATAACGGAATAACTTATAAAGCATTAATACATTTAACTTATTATCTCGTATAAAGAAGTAATTACTTTTCTATTTGCTTGATAATGACGATCAATCTAAGTAGAATTTAACGCTTTATATGTAATCTTAAACTAATATTATACCATTACTAATATTAAACTACGGCATTAATCTAATAACCTTGATTATCTTGGCTATTAGTTTGATATTGTCAAAAATATTTCTTTCATGTATAGAATCTTACCATGTATATTGGTGAAACAAAGCATGCACTAAATGATAGATTAACCATAAGACGCCATCATATAAAAAAATAAATTTAAAAGCAGACAAAGTAGCTGCGCATAGAAAACGGAGATGATCATCAATTCTTGTATCATATTATTGCTATCGAGCAAAACGACAATAAGCGTAAACAACGAAAGTAGTAATGAATCGCAGGAATAATCTGCACTTTTTATTTTTACATGCTTCGGACTACTGTCCTTAATCAAAAACACACTACACCAAAAATACATTGTACATCTTTGAATATTTATAATATTCAAAGTTTCTCCATTACAGTTATCATAAACCAGCTCAAGGATGATACTAAAAGAAAAGAAAGAGATCTGTTTTAGACTGCCCAACTTATGCCTACACTGGTAGGTCAAAAGGCAAAATTTGACTTATCGCTATTAAAATCGTAGTGACGACATATCGGTGTATTGTGCCGTTACATTCTTCCAGAATTTTATTATAAATATTCAAAGATGTATTTTTGTTGTAGTGTGTTTTTGATAAAGGAGAGTAGTTCGAAACATGTAAAAATAAAAAGTGCAGATTATTCCTGTTTTCAATTATTATTGCGATATATATAAAAAATGAATCTCGAAAGACATATCCAGAAATACGTCCAGCAATTAGAAAGAGAACACTTCGTTTACGTTTCGGTTTCGCCGTCTTCAGAAATTGTGTGTCAAAGCTATTCAATTTTTTTGCTTAAAAATATATTTTTAAACTGTTAAAATTATATATATTATCGTTAATACTGTAACACCGTCCTTCGGGACTCAGATGTGAGTGCAAATTCATTTGTAATTAATATAAAGAAGAAACAACAAAGACTGCAGACAAATTATTTCTAAAATGTTTCGCCTTTTTGGTTTTGTCAATTAATTGTAAAGAGCTAGTAATCAAAGAAGTTTAAAAAAGTTTATTTAAGTTAGAAATAAATTAAAATATCACTACTTTATCTAAGTAAGTTTCATTAATTTGACATTTTAATATTTTTATGCTTTAGTTATTCTAAAACAGACTAAAAAGGGTCCTTCAGTGTTGGTAGGCAATCAATCCAATCTGTTAAATATACGTGGTCTTTCACAAATCCCAACATGTCGTAACTCTCATTGTTTATTAAGTCTCTGACGTCTGATAGTGCGATCTAAGAGTGTAGACCCGTTAAGTAACGACAGCAGGTTTTGTTTTGGTCGAAACGAAAACGGATGTGAAAATGGTTCCGTTAGGGTGTATGGAATTGGAAGTCATGAATATTAATATTTATTTGTCAAGACAAATAAATATTAATATTAATATTATAAATATTAATATTATAAATATTCCAATTCCATACACCCTGACTACTAACGGCACCATTATAACAGCCGTTTTCTTTTCGACCAAAACAAAACCTGATGTCGTTACTTAACTAGATTACTTAATTAATCTGCTGTCGTTAATTAATTAGATTCGTTTAATGCATCTTCGAGTTGTTGTTCTGTTGTGTTCCAGGTTTCAATGTCACCAAGATATTTTTCTGGTCTAGTAGAAAGCTGAAGGCGAAACTTGAATCCAAAAACTGCAATACGCACTCAAATGCACAGAGCTTATGCTAATATTTATATAGTGCGTATGAAATTATTATGCAAATATGAACTTTTACGATTAAATTGTGTACTTTTATCTAATAACTATGAAATTTGCACATGTTATTCTTTATTAATCTTCGACTTGGACTGCAATAAACTAAATTATCTGCAGTTAAGAGATATATATATATATATATATATATATATATATATATATATATATATATATATAATTTTACTTAATTACAATATATATACGTTGTGTATATACAACGTGTTTTTCGTTGATCTTCGGCGTCTGGGAAAGATGACTAACAAAAATTCACGCGGGTTAATATCACCCTCGTTTTGAAATATTCACAAAATAAGTTATCCGATACACAAGCGGTAGTGCTGATTCAGCACTCAATGATGATGTCACTAGAGGTTTTATAGTGTATCATTCACATGATTCTTTAATAAAACCGTCTGCTAGTCGTCCTCTGCATCCAACAGTGGGAGTGAACTATATATATAGGTTTTTCAAGTTCGAGCTTCTGACAACTATCACAGTTTCAAAAAACTTTTTTCCAGATATCAAGTAGAAGGTTTACGATTTACTGAAATAGATTGTATTTCGATTGAGAACCGTATAAACAAAATAAAAATCCACTACGAAAATGGTGGAGCAGTAAAATCAACATTTAGCAAAATTGTCCACATTTTTTGTCGATATAATCGTCCTACGAAGCCAGGAATAAGGAAGTTGGTCGAAAAATTTGAGTCGACTGGATCGGAACAAGACAGGAGTACACCAGAACACAATCGTCCGATGCGTTCAGTTAAAATATCGCTGCTGTTCGCGAAAGCATCGAGGAAGATAAAAATTTATCGATTGTACGACGTTCACATCAATTAGGCCTATCTGCAACCACCACATTGAGAATTGTGCGTCAGAACTTAGTCCTCAAGCCTTACAAAATTCAGCTGGTGCAAGAGTTGAAGCCGAACGACAATCAGCAACATCAACAATTCTCTGATTTTGTTCAGTAACAACCTCATGATTTTGCTAAAAAATTATCTTTACAGATGAAGCCCATTTTTATTAGAATGGCTATGTGAACAAACAGAATTGGCGGATTTGGACACTGGAAATCCACAGGAGTATGTAGAGAAGCCACTACACTCCTCTCGTGTAACTGTTTGGTGCGCATTTTGGTATGGTTGAGTCATTGAACCGTTTTTCTTCGAGAATGCATATAGAAATGCGCTTGCCGTCAACAGACTGCGATATCGGGAAATGCTCAAAGCTTTCTTTTACCCTATTGTTGATTGCATTGATTCGGATGATATGTGGTTTCAACAAGACGGTGTGACATGCCAGTCAGCCAATGAAACAAAAAAGCTATTGGAATCCAAATTCAAGGAAAGAATACTATCCCGAAATGCAGACGCAAATTGGCCCCCAAGATCTCCGGATTTAAAACCTTTGGATTATTTTCTGTGGGGCCGTCATAAAGACAGGGTTTATGCTAACAAACCAGAATCAATGGAAGCACTAAAAGACAACATTCGGCGCGAAATAAAGGAGATAGTAACACAAACATGCCAAAATGTAATTGAAAATTTCGGCAAAAGGATTGACGTCTGTAAGCGTTCCGCGGTGGGCATTTACACGATATCGTTTATCATTCTTAAATTGTAAAACGAGTACAATTCATCCACAAAAAATATATGATTTTTCTTTCACAATGTGTGTTTAATTCCAATTTAAAAAAGAAACTTGAACTTGAATATGTTCGAGTTTCTTATATGTTCGAGTTAATATATATATATGGCAACATATAATTTAGATGGCAACAATATATAGATGGCAATATATAATTGTAGATGGCAACATCTACAATTACGAAAATGAAGCTTATTAGCGCCCGGAGCACAGTTTAACACAGTCAGATATAGAATTATAAAAATGTATCCTTTAAAGAATCCTGTGAGCAAGCAAGCAACGACAGCGAGAAAATTCCTGCCGAAAAAAATTAGGATGGTCCAGAAAGCACATGGTTAGTTTAAAGAGGCTATACCCATGCTACCACGTTAGCGAAATCTCGGAAATGCCTATTTAATATATCACAAGGCAGCCGAAACGACTGATGGTAGTTCACCCTACTGATGAGTGCTACCGGCTAACATCAACTCGTCTAGGAGTGATAGGGAAATCTGCTCTACTTGTAATCGAACTCCGTTTTTGGCAACATCTACAATTATGAAACTGAAGCTTATTAGCTCCCGGAGCACAGTTTAACACAGTCATATATAGAATTATAAAAATATCCTCGAAAGGATCCTGTGAGAAAGCAAACAACAACAGCAAGTAAAATTCCTGCCGAATAAAATTAGGATGGTCCGGAAAGCACATGGTTAGTTTAAAGAGGCTATGCCCATGCTACCACGTTAGCAAATTCTCGGAAATGCCTATTTAATATATATAATAGTAGTGCACGGATGTGCTGAGTAGACTATATATATATATATATATATATATAATCGTGGATATAAATACGAGGGTTGCCTTTTATATTTCGGGATTTGGCAACCCTGGTGTTGCAATCTGTCAACTGACAGCTCTATCGTAAAGTTAGAAGTTTTTGAGGTTATACGTACTCAGAACGTTTTGACATACGAGCGCAATTTGTGTTGTTTACAGTAAATTAAAATATTCATCTGCCACCAAGAATGGAATTAAATCGTGAACTTTTTCGTGCGATTATTTTTATAACTTTCGATGTGGATTAGCGTCGAAATGAACTTAATTCAACTTTTGGCGATGAAGCTACATCAAGAACCATTCTCAAGCAAAAATGATTGCTTATTCCATTATAAGGAAATTCGAAAAAAAAACATTCAACAATTCATTTAAAGAGTTGGAAGATTAAAACGACGGTTTTCAGAAAAACAAATTCGTTAGGTAAACAATTGAAATAAAACAGGAAAATGCATGATGGGGTAAAAATGGTTAGTGTACGGAAAGTTATAAATACTTACCTGACGTAAGTAAGATTAAATCTAGCAGGGAGTTGAAAATCAAGTTGTATAGTTGCGCATTGATGTTGTCGATTCATTGCATCCGATATAGTGACATCAATCTAACAATTATTTGGATTAAAATGCAAATTCGAATTACTGTATACCTTTGGTCCATAAAATGCTCCATCCGCCGGATTCAGAGTCCATTCTTCATTAGATTCGTTCAATGCCTCTTCGAGTTGTTGTTCTGCTGTGTTCCAGGTTTTAATGTCACCAAGATATTTTTCTGGTCTAGTAGAAAGCTGAAGGCGAAACTTAAATCCAAAAACTCCATAAGTCCATTTCATGAATTCAATGCAATTTCTAATTTCAGCTTTCAGCTGATAAATATATTAAGCATAAGCGATTATACGATATCCGAAATAATATAACCTGCTCAGGCATGCAGAAGATATGTGCATCATCCTGTTGAAAACGCCTAACTCTTGTAAGACCACTTAATGCACCAGAAAGTTCATTACGATGTAAAACACCAAAGTCCGCGAATCTAATTGGCAGCTCTTTCCATGAACGTTGTCTCAATGAATACATTATGCTAAAAATAACAGGAGTATTTACAACAACTAATCATATAATGTCGTCAAAATAAAAAAAACTACATTAAAATATAAAATGTACTGTTCACTAGAAAATACTTTATGTTGAAATTGTTGAATTTATTCGTATTTGATAAATTCGTTTTTGAATTTATTCGTATTAATAAAATACGCACAACTCAATGTAACAAGATAACGCAAGCTGAACCGTTATATAGACCGTTGCATGGAAACAGTTGTATAAAAATAGCTGCATGGTTTCGTTCTTATCATTTTCAATTCTTCTTTGCTTTTATTCTTATAAGATCAAAGGAGCTAAGAATGGAGATCTAAATTGAGGGAACCTAAAATTGTAAATATTATATTAAATGTTATATTAAATGGTATCCCTTGGAATCAAGCATACGCATGGTTAACCAGGAAGACGCCCCCTTATCTGAGGCACACCAGCAGTGAACCAGCCAATTAAGCCATGCTTTTATGTGCTGTTGAAATATTAATAATAACAACTAATTATTAATAATCAAATCAGCTAACTGAGTCTACGTATTGTTATATAATTATAAAATAAACAAAACATAATAATACTAAATCCAAATTTAATAATTAAATAATAAAATTAATAATTGTTTTTAGATTTTCAATAATTTAAATCAAGTTAAAATAAAAAATTGAAATTTAAAATAAACGTCATTTTTATGAATTGACTAATAAATAACAGACGTTGTATCAGAATAAGAATTAGAGGTCATCAGGAGGAACTGCTATGCTATCAGGTTTCTGATATCAGGTTTATTAATAATTATAAAACAATATATGTATTATTGATATATTATATATTTTATCATGTACAAATTTTTAATAACTTTACGCAAGAATTAAGTTATAAATAATGTTGATTATTGTAATTATAAATACTTTGAATAACGTCCTATAATAAAGAATTTTACATGGATTACTCTTTCTTAGTGTGTGCATAAATTGCAATAATTTTATATTAAATAAATATTAGAATTATTGTTATTTGAATAACAAAATTAAATTATTTAATGAATTTAAAATTATTAACAGATTTTAAATATTCAATTAATTTTTCGAAATTGTTGTAGATTTGCTTAACTGTTACAACATATACAATAATACAATAATAGATAATAAATATTAATTATTAAATATTACTAATTAAATATTTAATATTAATGATTAACAAATAATATAATAAATATAATTCATGAAGAATGTCTACAATAAAATTTTTGTTATAATTACCAATGTCCAGGGCAATTCATTGGCTTCAGAGCAAACTTAGATTTCTCAACTTCGAAACAAAACATGTTGTCTGCATAGTGCTCCCAATGCCCTGACTGTTCCCATAATTTCTGATTGAATACGTTAGGTGATATTACTTCTTCAAAACCACGATTACGGTACTCATTCTAATATTAAACAATGATGCAAAAATTATACAAATTCGTATCTAACGTGTGTTTACAAATTATGCGACAAAGTTAGCGTCAAATTTGATTTTGTACTATTTTATATTTTTATAAAAGTAATTTAAAACTACATTTATAATAATTAAACGAATTTCAATCAAAAAAATTAATCTGCTGAGGCAGCATAATATTTCATTATTTTAGTCAAATTTCTAATTAAAAGTATTTTTATCTCAATTACTGAATAATCAAAAATTATTGAATTTAATATAAACGTACTGTGACCAATTGGCGATACATGTAAATAAATATCGTTGATCCGTCAACAGCATACGTCATAAAAACCTAACATAAAAACGTCATATAAACCTAACATATTAGATTTAAATATTTACATAAATATAAATTACATTAGAATTAAGGAATAAATTAAGGAATACAATATATAAAATATCCTATAGAATATTATTACAATAGAAAATTATATAATTTTTGTCAATAGTTTCAAATTGTTAAATTGCTTTAATTACGAACGAAACCATATTATTTATTCACCACACCATTCAGTTTTCATTTTAATGAAAACTGAATGAGAGCAAAATGGTGCAATGACGGATGAAAATTATATCATTTCTGTATTTACCATTTCAAATATATTGACGGTAACGCTAAAACTCTTTTCGAAATTTAATATCTAATATTTTAATTTTACGCATCATTGTATAGAAAAATAAAGAGAGAAACATTTAAGATAAAAGTTTAAAAACAAGACATCAACATGTCTGACAATTTTTTTATAAATAAAATTTAACATAGAAATAAATAAAATAAAATAAATAAATAAAATTTAACAAACGTTAGTGAAATAAAATTCTAATTCGAAAGAATTTGCTAAACCTTCATAAGTTCCACTAGTTTGTTATAGATATGAGCTCCCTTTGGTAAGAAAAAGCAGCTACCGGGACTTATTTCGTTGAAAAAGAAAAGTTCTTGATCAATCCCTAGTTTACGGTGATTCCTAGCAGCGGCCTGCTCCTGAAATTTGACCCAATCAGCCATTTGCTGCTTAGACGGGAATGATATGCCGTACATTCGTTGTAACGGCTCCTTTGTCGCATCTCCTTCCCAGTAAGAAGAACTATTCTAAAATATAGATTTAGAACGTAACACGAATTTTTATAGCAATTTCGTAATTCATTTAATTTATCAGTTACCAAATTAAGCGACTTAAATTAACTTATAAAGTTTATAAAATCATAATTAAAATAAGGAAAATTTTATAATTGATTGTAAAAAGATGTTAAATTAAATTAAATTATTTAATTAAAAAATGCTTTTTATAAAAAAGTGATAAAATTATAAAGAAATTAATCTATTGTCACGACCCTACAATTGAAATCATCTGAATCTCAAATTAATATTAATATCTAGTGAATCTAAGTACACAAGAAATCTTTAGAAAAAAAACTTATAATCTAATATTTAGAAAGACAGCAAATTTAAATTTGTGACTTATAAAATTTTATCAGAAAAATGATGTGAATTTTATAACTCTTAATTTAAATTTTGAAAGACCACAAATTCAAATTTTACTGTCACTTATAGACTGAAATAAACAGAAGATTAACTGAAATATTTACTTTAAATTTAAGCATCAATCCATAAATTGATAAATTCTATATCCGTAATATGATGTGTCATCATTCAAAACACAATAAAATATTTCATCGGGTGACCCTTTATTTATTAAAAACGGATCCACATTATTTTATTGTAAATGATATTTATGTCTATAGCATCTATTATTTTTCTTGGAATTTCTCATTAATTCTCACAACGGGTTACAAACCGATTGAAAAGATTATCGGTAGATATTGCATGCTAATTTCATGACCGATTAAATTGTTGAATAAATCAATTGTTGTTCTATTGATCTACCTAAGTTAAAATTAATAATATTAAATTATTTATAATTCAATTATAATTAAATTGATAAACTTGTAGTTTATAGTACTAAAAAATGATTTAATTACTAAATCAATAATCAATAATTATATAATTATTAACTAAATAACAATAACGACAAAATCAAATTCAGAGTAAAAAACATATGCATGTGAAAACGTTTATAAGTAGTAAGTTGTTTACCCCATAAGCTGCTTAGCGATCAATCACTCATTCATTAATCATTTATAAATATATTTAAATACTATTGAATTCCGAATTAATGTATAGCTCAACGAAAACTCAGTGCAACTAGATTAACTTATCAGCTTACAGTGTACGAAAATAAGCATTTAAAGTAAATTATAAGCTTAATTATTAAACCGAATAAATTTGTGAATGATTGATTTAGACATTAAATTTGCTAACAGATTAACGAATTACAATTTGACATAACTAAACATAGTCTAGTTATCTAGACTAGGTTACTAGATATCGTTTGATAGCCGATTCAATATAAATCCATCAACAAATAAATGATAACTAAAATTATATGCATTGATCAATGCATTTAAAGCCTTTATGTTTAAAAAAGCAAACTTACAAACGAAAATTACATTGATTTTAAATGATCGACATATAAGCAAATCTCTGAATGAAAATTCGACAGTCTAGTTGTACTAAACCAAACTGCCAAGGTGTGTAAATATGTTTTGATTTTTGAATAAAAATAACTCAAATTATAGAATAATTAAACTAGAGGTACTAACTTTGATAAGTTTAAGTGCAGTGATCATAGAGGTGTTTGGCAAGTGAGGACCACGACACAGATCTACAAGTGATCCACATCTAAATATGAATCTGAAGATGTAAAAATTATAATGAGAAAAGCAACCTGTAAACAGTGGCGGTTTCTGTATTAATCTTTTCTTTAATTATTCGTTGTTTAAATGGATTACCCTAGAAAAAAGGGATGTAAATCGTTCAAAATATATATAAATTAAACTTACCGCAAACAATTTCATGAGCTGATCTTTTGAAACTACCAATTTCTCAAACGGTTGTTTCTCTTTAACAAATTTACGGGCTAGATCTTCAACCATCTTTATACCGTCTCCGGATATCGTGCTAAAAAAGTAGAAATGTGGGTTGTTTATCATAAAAATCTAATTTACGAAATAAATTTGATTAATTTCGCTTATGCTTACGATCATCGAAAGAAAACAGAACAATTTTTAACAAATTTTTAAATAAAATTCGTAAAGCCTTAAATTGTAAAAGACTACAATTTTTTGTATGAAACTGGGTAGTATCGATTATTATGGGTTCAATTAATAACTCATAAATTACCTAATCGATTTTCTGTGGTTGTCTACTTACGAACAGATTTGTCTATCCAGCGATTGAATTCGTAGACAATAGTTAATATTATATTATGCATGCATGATAATTTTTATTGTCAAAGAAAAAAAATATAAAATTTATGCGGCCTTTTAAGATTTGTGTATACAAAAATCTTCACTTATTTGGAGTAGGGACACAAAAAATTTAAATGCATAAATCAAATTGCATCTATAAATATTTTGTCGTAAAAGTAATAAGTTATATTAAATCTTATATAAAATTATTAAATCATTTATAAATGTGAACTAATTTATATGTATATAAATTAGTATACTAATTATATGTATATAAATCCATATATTTTTATGGATGAATAATTATAGTTCAAACCTGATAGCATAGCAGTTCCTCCCGATGACTTCTAATCCTTTGTCTAGCACAACGTCTATTATTTATTAGTCATTTCATAAAAATGCCTTTTATTTTAAATTATAATTTTTTATTTTAACTTGATTTAAATTATATAATAATAAGATAAGTAAGATAAATATAGTATCATATATTTTTGTGGATGGATAATAAATAATATACTTTGCATTAGAATAAGATACTAGATAGTTATTTCAGAGGAAATACATCATTAGCATGTATTTGGCCCCGCTGCTATGTTGGGTAGAGGAGTTAGGGGCCGAAACCTGATAGCATAGCAGTTCCTCCTGATGACCTCTAATCCTTATTCTGATACAACGTCTGTTATGTATTATTCAATTCATAAAAATGACGTTTATTATTGACTAAAACTTCTGTATTTCGAAAACCTACAGAAACTAACCTGTATATCCCTTGGAGTAGTAATCACTCTGCTAACACAAAATTGGATGTATTTAGACGTTCAAAAATGACGTTTATTTTAAATATTCATTTTATTGGTTTTTATTACAACAAAACCATTTACAGCAAATCCATTTTATTTCAAGTCTTATTTTACTAAGTATTATAATAAGATAATAGCTAGTTTTATCAGAGGAAATACATCATTAGCATGTATTTGGCCCCGCTGCTATGTTGGATAGAGGAGTTAGGGGCCGAAACCTGATAGCATAACAGTTCTTTCTAATGACTTCTAATCCTTATTTTGATACGACGTCTGTTATTTATTAGTAAATTCATAAAAATTGATTTTTATTTTAAATTTCAATTTTTTATTTTATGTTATAATTATATTAAATACGTAGACTCAGTTAGTTAATTTGATCAGTTGATCTTGGCCCCGCTGCTATGTTGGGCAGAGGAGTTAGGGGCCGAAACCTGATAGCATAGCAGTTCCTCCTGATGACCTCTAATTCTTATTCTGATACAACGTCTGTTATTTATTAGTCAATTCATAAAAATGACGTTTATTTTAAATTTTATTTTTTAACTTGATTTAAATTATAGAAAATCTAAAAACAATTATTAATTTTATTATTTAATTATTAAATTTTGATTTAGCATTATGTTTTGTTTATTTTATAATTATATTAAATACGTAGACTCAGTTAGCTGATTTGATTTATTCTACTGACATGTTATTATTGACCTGTTGACTTTGTTTTCCCGGTAATATGACCTCTTTCAGAAATACTGAAACTATGTATTATTGGTTACGACTTTACTATGTTTTTTTCCTATTTTCAAACAAGTTTGATGAATTATTAATTCTTAAAAAAGGGAGAAGTTTGCATCCCAAGGTGTTTACACTTTAAAATGTAAACTGCTTCACGTGATCACGTTTAAGAGACCAGGTAATGGCCAATAGCTAGGTCGGGTAGCGCGTGGAATGAAGGTGTTAGATCTTTATAGATCTTGTACAAGCCTGCAACTGCTTTAAGCAGAACAACCCCCTGTCAGATGCTGCTGGATGGCCCGTTGTAAGTTTAGTCTGAGTCAACTAAACTAGGTGGCTAGTAAAATATTCATTTTATTGGTTTTTATTACAACAAAACCATTTACAGCAAATCCATTTTATTTCAAGTCTTATTTTACTAAGTATTATAATAAGATACTAGATAGTTTTATCAAAGGAAATACATCATTAGCATGTATTTGGCCCCGCTGCTATGTTGGGTAGAGGAGTTAGGGGCCGAAACCTGATAGCATAGCAGTTTTTCCTGATGACCTCTAATTCTTATTATGATACAACGTCTGTTATATATTAGTCAATTCATAAAAATTGATTTTTATTTAAAATTTTAATTATAAATTTTATCGTTGACTATTCATTTGATTATCGACTAGACCGCTTATATTTGAAGATATCAACCGTGAATATACTTACGGGGATGTGTCTCTAAGACGAATTAGGTTTTGTTGAATTCGTATAATCGACATTAATGCTCGAGGATTTAAGTATAGAGCACGAATTTCAGGTATTGACCACTGACTTATAAACTCATGAATTACACGGTGTACTTGTTAGGTCATAAATAAAATTTCGAGGTTTTTATTATGGGTTAGATCGTGATTAATTGAATATAATGATATTTCACAATTCCAGGTTTTATTAAATTTACAAAAATGCGGTTGATTTGATTATTTTAAAATAAAATATAAATTTACTAAATAATTAATAATTATTGTTTAATTATTATTAAACAAACTTAATTGTATATTAAATATAAAAAATTTTATATTCAAAAATGTCATATTAGTCGTAAAAGTATAAAAGATATGAAATTTGATAAAATAAAAACAATAATTAAATCATTTGATTTTAAATCAATTGAATTAAAAATTAATCAAATATTAGAATTTTAATATTTAATTAATTTAATGAAATTTTGTTGAATTAAAATTTAAATTAAGATTTATTTTGTTACATCAAATTGAATAAAATTGAATATATAATTTAAAAACCATTGTATTGAGAAATGCTCAAAACACTTTTGTAGGATAAACTAGGTAGTTTCGATAGTCGTCTTCGGCAACTGTTTAGTAAACAGCTAGAATGAATGGCCATAACGGGTCATAGTATACCATTAGATTTAATATTTTCAAGTACGAATAAGATTCATGGCAAACACAGGTAGATGAACGTAGAAAGTTAAGAATTAATATTAATAGAAGAGCTAATGTCACAACAGATAATACGATTATAGAAACAAATAAAACAAACGTAATGAACCTACTTATCTGGCATGTACATATCGTAAAAAAATCCATTTTCAATTGTTGGTCCATAACACAGATCTCCACCATAGATCATTTCCATTGCTTCACCGAGTACGTGAGCAGATGAATGCCAAAATACCTCATTACCTATATACGGTTATCTAATGTTCATAAAGTAACCAAAATGAATTGATAATTTAAATGGTATAATGATTTCAGCAAAAGACTTTGAAGTTGGACAAGTCGAATAAGCTTCAAGCTCTTTAATAGCTTAAATGAATAATTAAACAATTGTAGAATTATTAAGCATTAAGTTAGGTTAATTAAGATATATAGCTTCTATTAGAATTTAAAAAATATTGCAATGACGAAGTGATTAAGCTACATCCTAGGATGTAGCCTAAATTCTTTTGGGATTTATTCGTTTTCTACTTTATTCAAAATATGTATTAAAATATTAATTTTCTTTTTATTAAAATGAAGTCACATTTATCCAAAGAATATATCAATTGCCATCAATAATTAAGGGCAATATTTTTGAACTCTTGATGAGAGCAGCAGCTATTGAAATATTGATTTTCTACATATCCTTTGAAAAAAGAATAATTTTGCTCTAGCAAATTTATTAGGTAAAATATATTTTATAAACGAAATAAATTAATATAAAGTTATATATTTTGTTGAAACGGGGCCCGCGTCCTCTATTCACATCTATCATCATAGATCTATCATAGATCTATCATCTATCCTGATGATAGATGATAGATCACCTATCATCAGGCGAATGAGTCCTCGTTGTAAGGTTACATATGGGACCTCGTCCACTGACATCTGATCAACGATATCTCTTATTAATGGCCAAAATAAAAAAAGCATCATAGAGAATACCGTAGTATCATCCCAGGGTATCTACCTGTAGAGTGATGGATCAAATTTCTGACAGTATCGACAGAGAGATGAGTTATAGGAAGTTGATCACTATATAGCTCATTACTCCAACCGCGCTGCCGCTCAAAGGTGTATAATACCCAGTCAAGAAGTAAATATTGAGCTCACTTTGAGATGCAGAGCTTAATCCTTGTAAATTCAAAAAATCTGAGAATTATTAATGCAGTATTTGTATCATAATAAATATATTAATATAATTATATTAATTTGATATTAATATATAATATATTTATATTAATAATCAATTTTGTAGACAAATATATTTGAAGTATAAAAATTATTAAATATATATAATAATATTGAGATTTATTACGACCACTTTGCCTTTCAGCTTGGGTCAAACAAACAAGGAAAAACAGATTTGCAAATAAATTGGAAAAATTGAATAGAAAATGCTGCAATAAACATTCAAAATAGTTGATTGTTGAATATCAAATCACCATAATCAAATTTAGGTTATGGACATGCTAACCGGTCAATACTACTGAGTGATAATTTCGATAAGTATACACATGTAAAGACGTGAAAAATTGATTGACAAATATATAAAAACAATATTAATATATAATATAAATTATATTATATAATGGTATTATATTTATGTAAAATAACAATATATTGTAGTGAATATGTCGTTAAAAAATCATGTCGTTATTGAAAATCATGTCGTTAGATACAACGAAACACCTTAAAAGTTGAATTTTAACATGTGGAGATTTAACACATTTATGAAGTAAAGAATATATATAAAGAACTACGTATATATAAATTCATAACTGAATGTAAAGTAGTTTCCATCATTATTTTAACTAAAGCCTAAATAGTGATAGCAAAGCTCTGAGTACAAATTCGACCCAGATCAAGACCGAGAAAAAAGTAGAAATACAAAACTTGAATAAATCGCTACAATTTTCATTCAAATGGCAA
Organism: Pomphorhynchus laevis; assembly: GCA_012934845.2. Lineage (NCBI taxonomy): Eukaryota > Metazoa > Acanthocephala > Palaeacanthocephala > Echinorhynchida > Pomphorhynchidae > Pomphorhynchus > Pomphorhynchus laevis. Next base: position 58,067 of record WNNJ02000089.1, on the reverse strand, counting down.
ATATAAACTATTAACCATTACAGTAAGTATTCACCCTTCGAATAAATAGGAAATTCCAAAATAGACTTTATTATTGTTCCTTGTAAATTTTAACATTGAATTGTGATTCACAATTTAGTAGGAATTCAGAATAATTCAATCTAGAATTTATTTAGGAGCAAATTTTAACAAAAATAAATAAATAATTAATTTAAAAAATAATAATTTTATTGGATTTTTTGCCATATTAAGAAATATTTCAATTGAACCCTAAGTACATTTCGATTCTGTTCGCACTCTTTTCGTTCCCATCCGTCTTCCATCCCGACTGGTGTTCCACAAGGCTCGGTATTAGACCATTTGCTTTTCTCTCTTCTTTTATTTCTCATAAATTTAACTTCCATGTTATGCAATATGCTGATGACATTCTCATCTATGCTCATGCACCTGTTTATCGTATTCACGATCTTAGTGTTTCCGCTTCGGACTGTCTTGTCTCAATTTCCAATCATCTTTCTTCCCTTCGCCTTTCTCTGAATCCTGATAAATCCAAAATTATGTGGATCCTACCTCGACGCCTCGGCTTCGAACCTCCCTCCGTATCATTAAATTCTACAATTCTTCCTATCGTTGATAATCTCGTTTTCCTAGGCTTCCATTTTGACAACCGACTTTCACTTAAACCTTTCGTTAGAGATAAAGTACGCTCATCTACCTTGATACTCCGCAACCTCCGTCAAGTTCGTAGATTGATCGATTTCCCTTCTTGTATGACTCTCATATCATCTCTCCTTTTTTCTAGACTCGATTATTGTCTTAGTCTATTTTCCAACTCACCTAAATCCACTCTTCTTCCCCTACAACGCATCGTCAACGCAGCTGTCCGAATTCTCCTCCGTCTTCGTCGTTTTGATCATACATCCTACCATCTTGCTTCTCTCGATTTGCCTACAATTTATTGTCGTGTTCAAATTCGTCTTCTTATCGTTGCTTTCCGCCTTGTAACTTTTCATACCCCTTCATTTCTCAATCTTCCTTTTCTTGATAATTCTCGTCCTGTTTACTGTTCCTTGCGTTCCTGTAATTCCCTTCTTTTACATGTCCCAAACTACTCTACCTCCTTTGGACTCCGCTCCTTCCTGGTGGCTGCTCCTCTATCGTGGAATCATCTGCCCATTCATATACGCCAATCAACTTCAATGTCGTCTTTTAAAAGCCGAATCCGGTCTCATTTAAACAATTTAAAAAAATTATCTATATAACTTTTGCTGTATTTTTCAGTTAGTGGACTTGTAAGCGTGCAGCTGTCACGCATTTGCCACTTTAAATAAATATATATTATTAATATTATTAAAACTGCGGGCCATATCCTATTGGAATTAGCAATAGATAATTAATTTATATTTGATTCGTATTAATCGTTGCGATTAAATTGTATTCCTAGTGATAAATTGCTTCAATAAAAGGATTAAATTTAGGTGATTTTAATCTAATCTTTAAACTTTTAAATTCGCGTCAACATCCTATGACATTGGGAATTTTTCTCAAAAACCAAATTGTTCTGATGAAATCAGTTAAGTTTTGGATAATTCATTTACGATAGAGATGTAATAAAAATCAGAATAATTACCTTCCTTGCTTTCAAATGTCAGTGGAGTAATTATACAATTTTCGACTAGGGGTTCAAAGGCATCACAAACCCGATCATTGCACTTGACGGCTAGCGTTTTTGCAGAAAGTTTTGGACTACAAAATATATAAAATAAAAAAGTTGATATATAAAATCATAAAACTCACTCAATAGATGAAATAATATCAAGTGATGTGGATTTGTAAGGCTGCGTTGGAACACTGACTTCTTCTGAGTCAGAGAGTTTTACCCGAATCGAAATATGCTTTTCATTGTTAACCCTGATCTTTTCAGTTAAATCCAGTAGATAATTGTCTCTTAAGGTTTTCCAATACTGTAAGCGAAAGTCTACATAGGCCGGTGGAACAAGCTATGAAAACAAAAGAAAATGGGTTGACAACGTTTGATCAAAGTGTGAATACTTTTTCAAGACACGGTACAGACGAGCCATTCTTTTTTGTCGCATTCATTATTCTCTACAATTAAAATATTAAAATTATTTTTAATAGACAAAGAATTTTGACTGGAATCAAAAACATCCAGAAAACTTACATATCCAGTAAACTTAGACAAAAATCTTCGCTTATTTAGAGTGGTGACACGAAAAATTAAATGCATAAATCAAATTGCATCTATAAATACTTTGTCGTAAAAGTGATAAGAAAACATTAATGCATAAACGAGTTCATCAATTTCCGCAGTTATTTATAAAAGACGCAACAACCGAATTAATGACGAATTTAAGTAATGCAATCCCCATTCCAACACTCGGTTAGGTTCTAAATAAAATTTCGAGGATTTAATATGGGTTAAATCGAATTAATGATTAATAGGGGATAGATCGTGATTAATTGAATATGATGATATTTCACAAACGCCACAACATTTTGACATAACAAGAAACCACAAAAATATGCTTTCTGTAGCACAATGCCAAAGTTAACACAAGTTAACTTGTAGAACAGTACCATCAGAAATCGTTGTCTTATATTGTAAACTTATATTACAATGCCTGCAATATATTAATCAGTATATTTAGTGGCAACATGTAACGGAACTGATGGTTGCAATGTGCTGACACATTCAACGACTACAATGACTTCAATTAGGGATAATTGAAAATATAGCATAGCCCATGTTTCAAATACCTAAAACTATTACATTCTTTAGCATTGCCTCATTAAAAACGTCTTCATGCTGACACATTCAACGACTACAATGACTTCAATCAGGGATAATTGAAAATATATCATAGCCCATGTTTCAAATACCTAAAACAATTACATTCTTTAGCATTGCCTCATTAAAAACGTCTTCATGACTATTCAAATGAAATTTGAATAGTCATGAAAACATTTAAAGAAACAAAGTATTCATGGAGTTTACAGAACTTATAAAGAAACCTATACAAATGAAGAAATAATAAGAATTTCAAAAAATAATAACAAATTCATAATATGGCTCATAATTTATATTATATTAATGAAAATTTTAATTATTATTAATTTACACCGTTGTGACTATTGTGAGTCACAATAGTCACAAAGTTAAAATAAAAAGAAAATGAAAAAATGATATGTAATTGTAGTCACAAGGTTCTTCAATTGTCATTTGAATGCAGTTTTTGATGCACATGTTACTATGTGAGCAAGTAGATTGTTCCATACAGTGCGCACCCTATCTGGTAAACCTGTGCATACATCTCTGATGTGCCGTTTCGCCATGATGTAAAGGCCATGACCTCTGAGTATTGATTCCTTGCGAATGGGAAGATATCTGTCAAAGGATGATCACGACGGTTGACGACTTCCCATGTCAGAGATGACATGGGAAAGTTCATGGAAACTTTCCCATGTCATCAGTGGGAAAAGTTCCCTCATTAAGGAAACTTTTCCCACTGATATCAGATTGTAGGAACATTTGGAAATTTGAATAGTTTAAATTAAATTTAAATAGTTCAAACTACGCGAATAGTTCGTGTAGGATAGCAAGAATTTGTGAGCACTTAGTTTGGATCAGTGGGAAAAAGTCCCTCATTGAGGGAACTTTTCCCACTGATATCAGATTGTAGGAACTTCTGGAAATTTGTCTTGGTTATATTAAGTTCTATACAAAATATTGTGATAAATAATCACATTCAATAGAAGCAACAAATTGAAAAATTACAGCCTTAAAAAATATTTTGGTTTCTGATAAACATACAAGGACTTCTATACAAAAAGTTACAAACATCTTACAACGACAACCATACGACAACCATCGACGACAACCATCGACGACAACCATCGACGACAACCATCGACGACAACCATCGACGACAACCATCGACGACAACCATCGTTTATGGGAGGACGTAAGAAAACAACTAAGACCGACACCAACTATGGACAACTGCAAGTACAGTGCTCGATACACGACTGTAGCGTCTGGACAACAATCACCTGCGACAAAAATAAGGCTAAAGAAGACTTCGTATGTGGTTTTTGTGCAAACAAACTAATCTGCAACCTTTCCAATAAGCACATATCAACATCCAACACGTCAACTCAAACTACCCCCGTCGTTTCTAATGTCCTTTCTCCACCCACCGACCCTGCCACCATATACACTTCCCATTCCATGTCATCTTCACTCCCTGACACCCCACGTCCCGTCCTTCCCGTCTCGTTTCTCAATAACTTGCATCCATCAATCAAAATCACCTCCACCAACCTCCACTATCCTTCCACTCATAACCTTTCCTCACATCGCTTGCCACCCTCTTTATTATCATTATCCTCTATGTCTCCCGTCGTCAAACCAAATCCCTCCAAATCATCAACTGACAGCTCTTCTATCGTGATCTCACCTACTCACGTCAGTCGTCCTCCTTTACGGAACCGCTTTGCTTCTCGCGATCGTTGCGTCATTGTTACTAATATCACGCCTTCTAACTCCTTATCTCCACAAGCACGTCTGGACCACGATGTTTCCGCCTTCAGATCCATCCTCTCGTCAATTGTTCCTGTGGATAAACCATCCTTTTTCAAGGACATTTCTCCTGTCGCATTCATCCGTCTAAAGAAATCTTCTCAATCTAATCCTTCCCAGCCCCCTCTCCTAAAAATTGTTTTCAAGCATCGCTCTCACGCGTCTTCTGTCCTCTCTCAACGATTCAAACTCATGTCATCTTCAACCACTCGAATTTTCCCCGATCGCGCCCCTTCCGAAATCGCTCAAATCTCTTCAGCCCGCATCGAAAAACGCCGTCGCGAGGAAAACGGCGAAACATCACTCTCAATCCGAAACATAGACGGAAATTTTCAAGTTGTCCACACCCGTCTAAAAATTCGAGGGCGCTCCATCTCTCCTATGTGTCTTCTCCACTAGACTCTTTCGCCACAGCACACGGTTTCCGCATCGGTCTCCTCAACACTAGATCTATTCTCAAAATATCCGATCTTATCCTCAACCTATACACCAAGCAATCCATCGATCTCTTCTGCCTCACCGAATCCTGGCACTCAGATTCCGACAACCTTTCCATTCGCCGTCTGCTCTCTGCCGGTTGCTCCCTAGTCGAATCCGCCCGCCCCCTCAGCTCATGCCCTTCTAAATCCTCTAATCATGGCGGCATCGTCGCATTTGCGCGTCACCAAACGTCTCTTCGCAAAATCAATACCCCTTTCAGTCCTTGCTCTTTTGAATTGCTCACTTGTCGTTATTCTAACCCGATCACTCTAGATCTCGCCATTGTATACCGTCCTGGTTCATCAGCTCCTACAGCCTTATTTTTTACCGAACTCGCTGACCTCCTTTCTCATTGTTCTTTGTCCTCAATCCCTTCACTCGTTCTAGGCGACTTCAATATCCGCCTAGACCGCCCCTCTTCCACAGATTCCATCCGCTTCATCAACATTCTATCCAACTACAATTACAAACTAATCTCCACTGCCCCCACACATATACTTGGTGGGGCACTCGACATCATCGCTGTCCCCGATCATTTTACTGCCTACACCTCACTGTCAATCTCTGATCCTGGTCTATCCGATCACTTTGTTATCACCCTTGATCTCACTCGCAACCACACCCCTCCTCACACACCTACAATCCTACGTCGCCCTTGGAGAAATCTTTACCTCTCCCTTCTCCGCTCTGCCTTACTCAAATCGTCTCTATCATTACCCACAATAACATATTCATCTCCTCACGATCTCGCCTTTCTTTTCGACTCTGAACTCACATCCACTCTCGATGTGCTCTTGCCCTTCAAGTCTCACCCACACCGTCGCTTGCACCCTGCCCCATGGTTTAACATCCAATGCCTACTCTCAAAGAGTCGACTCCGCCATGCTGTTCAAGTCTATCACCGCTCTCTCAGACGCGATTTCCACTCGATCACTCCGTCTTTCCGTGATTCCTATCTTGCTCTTCGCCGGTCTCATCTCCTCCTACTACGTACTAAATGCAACTCCTTCTGGCAGCATAAAATCATCACTTCATTCAACTCTAAGACTCTCTGGCATACTTTTAACTCAATCCTGGCTCGTTCCTCTACGACTTGCAACATCAATGCTAATGATTATTCGTCATTTCTCCAGACTAAAGTATCCACGTTGCTCTCTCACACCCCGGTCTCCATCCTATCCCACTCTGCCCAGTCTAATCTCATACTTCCGGAACTCTTTAATCTTCTCCCTGTCTCACCTACAGAAGTATCATCTGTCCTCATGTCTTTGCACAACAAAACCTCACCTGCCGATACCCTGCCTACTCACATATTAAAATCTATATGCTCATCAATATCCCCATTTCTCACAACCTTGTTTAACTCGTCCATCCGCAGTCGTATCTTCACTTCACACTGGAAATCCGCAATCGTTCGTCTCCTCCTTAAGAAGCAATCGCTCGACCCCTCCCTTCCTTCTAGCTATCGCCCCATTTCACTACTCCCTACTCTTTCTAAGCTCTTAGAACGTATCATCTTAATACAACTCAACGCTTATCTCTCCTCATCCAATCTGTACCCTCCTTTCCAATCCGCTTTTCGCTCTAATCACTCGACAGAAATCGCATGCATAAAAGTGTACAACGACTTACTCATTTCTCGAGACAAGGCTCTATATAGTGTTCTCATCTCCCTCGACCTCTCCTCCGCATTCGACATTGTCGACCACTCTGTCCTCCTTTCTCGCCTTCGTTATGATTACGGCTTTTATTCCTCCTCCGTAGCATGGTTCGCCTCATATCGAGCCGACCATTCCTTTCGCGTATGTTCTAATTCATCAACCTCCCTCCCATCCCTATTTTTTGCGGGGTCCCACAAGGTTTAGTCCTAGGTCCCCTGCTTTTCTCTCTTCTGCTTGGCGATCTATCTCCGTTTATCAAACCTTACTCCTTTAACGTCATGCAATACGCCGATGACATTCTAATCTATGCTCATGCACCCGCACATCGCATACACGATATCGGCATTTCTGCCTCTAACTGTCCTTCTTCTATCTACAAACGTCTCTCCAATCTCCATCCAGTTCTTAACCCTGACAAGTCCAAAATAATATGGATTTTCCCCTGTAATAATAATACAAATTTATTTAATGTGGCAAATGCGTACAAGCTGTACGCTTACAAGTCCACAAACAAAAATGAGAAAGTCAAGCAGATAAATTGTTAAAATGGGATCGGATTTGTCGTTTGAAGCACTGCAGGGAAGTTGATTGGCGTATATGAATGGGCAGATGATTCCACGATAGAGGAGCAGCCACCAGGAAAGAGCGGAGTCCAAAAAAAAGGATTTATTTTAACGTGGCAATTGCGTGCCAGCGCACGCTTACATGACCACAACAAAACAAAACTGTGAATCAGGTGTCGAGAAGATGTGAACGGAGGAGGTGTTTGGATGTGATAAAAAAGGGAGCGCGGCGGACATCGAGAGGGAGTTGATTCCAGGCGAGTGAGGCGGCGACGAGGAAGGATCGGAGACCGTAGTTGTTGGAGTAATTAGGAACGTGGAGTAAGAGGGTATGACAGGAACGAAGCGATAGCGAGGTGGGGCGAGTATCGTCTAAGAAAGGAAGGTTGATGAACGATGGGGAGCCGACAGCGATGAGACGAAAAGTAATGAGAAGAAGGCGGAGTTTGATGCGGATGTAGATGGTGGGCCAGGAGAGTTGGGCAAAATATGTGGATGTGTGGTCGAAGCGACGGAGACGAAAGAGCACTCGAACGGCGGTGTTGATTATTCGTTGTAGGGGTAGGATGATGGATTTTGGAGAATTGGCGAAAAGGCTAAGGCAGTAATCGATTTTAGGGAAAAGAAGCGATGAAAGAAGAGACATACAAGAACGGAAGTCGATAAGGGGGCGGATACGGCGGATGTCACGAAGAATTAAGTTAGACGAGCGGACCTTGTCACGGACGAAGAGTTTAAGGGAAAGGTGATCATCGAAATGGAAGCCTACGAAAGTGAGATTGTGGACTATAGGGATGATCGGTGAGGCAAAAGATACAATGGGAGGAGATATGCTTGGTTTACGGGGAAAATCCATATTATTTTGAACTTGTCAGGGTTAAGAACTGGATGGAGATTGGAGAGACGTTTGTAGATGGAAGAAAGACAGTTCGAGGCAGAAATGCCGATATCGTGTATGCGATGTGCGGGTGCATGAGCATAGATTAGAATGTCATCGGCGTATTGCATGACGTTAAAGGAGTAAGGTTTGATAAATAGAGAGAGATCGCCAAGCAAAAGAGAGAAAAGCAGGGGACCTAGGACTGAACCTTGTGGGACCCCGCAAAAAATAGGGTTGGGAGGGAGGATGATGAATTAGAACATACGCGAAAGGAACGGTCGGCTAGATATGAGGCGAACCATGCTACGGAGGAGGAATAAAAGCCGTAATCATAACGAAGGCGAGAAAGGAGGACAGAGTGGTCGACAATGTCGAATGCGGAGGAGAGGTCGAGGGAGATGAGAACACTGTATAGAGCCTTGTCTCGAGAAATGAGTAAGTCGTTGTACACTTTTATGCATGCGATTTCTGTCGAGTGATTAGAGCGAAAAGCGGATTGGAAAGGAGGGTACAGATTGGATGAGGAGAGATAAGCGTTGAGTTGTATTAAGATGATACGTTCTAAGAGCTTAGAAAGAGTAGGGAGTAGTGAAATGGGGCGATAGCTAGAAGGAAGGGAGGGGTCGAGCGATTGTTTCTTAAGGAGGGGACGAACGATTGCGGATTTCCAGTGTGAAGTGAAGATACGACTGCGGATGGACGAGTTAAACAAGGTTGTGAGAAATGGGGATATCGATGAGCATATAGATTTTAATATGTGAGTAGGCAGGGTATCGGCAGGTGAGGTTTTGTTGTGCAAAGACATGAGGACAGATGATACTTCTGTAGGTGAGACAGGGAGAAGATTAAAGAGTTCCGTAAGTATGAGATTAGACTGGGCAGAGTGGGATAGGATGGAGACCGGGGTGTGAGAGAGCAACGTGGATACTTTAGTCTGGAGAAATGACGAATAATCATTAGCATTGATGTTGCAAGGCGTAGAGGAACGAGCCAGGATTGAGTTAAAAGTATGCCAGAGAGTCTTAGAGTTGAATGAAGTGATGATTTTATGCTGCCAGAAGGAGTTGCATTTAGTACGTAGTAGGATGAGATGAGACCGGCGAAGAGCAAGATAGGAATCACGGAAAGACGGAGTGATCGAGAGGAAATCGCGTCTGAGATAGCGGTGATAGACTTGAACAGCATGGCGGAGTCGACGCTTTGAGAGTAGGCATTGGATGTCAAACCATGGGGCACGGTGCAAGCGACGGTGTGGGTGAGACTTGAAGGGCAAGAGAATATCGAGAGTGGATGTGAGTTCAGAGTCGAAAAGAAAGGCGAGATCGTGAGGAGATGAATATGTTATTGTGGGTAATGATAGAGACGATTTGAGTAAGGCAGAGCGGAGAAGGGAGAGGTCAAGATTTCTCCAAGGGCGACGTAGGATTGTAGGTGTGTGAGGAGGGGTGTGGTTGCGAGTGAGATCAAGGGTGATAACAAAGTGATCGGATAGACCAGGATCAGAGATTGACAGTGAGGTGTAGGCAGTAAAATGATCGGGGACAGCGATGATGTCGAGTGCCCCACCAAGTATATGTGTGGGGGCAGTGGAGATTAGTTTGTAATTGTAGTTGGATAGAATGTTGATGAAGCGGATGGAATCTGTGGAAGAGGGGCGGTCTAGGCGGATATTGAAGTCGCCTAGAACGAGTGAAGGGATTGAGGACAAAGAACAATGAGAAAGGAGGTCAGCGAGTTCGGTAAAAAATAAGGCTGTAGGAGCTGATGAACCAGGACGGTATACAATGGCGAGATCTAGAGTGATCGGGTTAGAATAACGACAAGTGAGCAATTCAAAAGAGCAAGGACTGAAAGGGGTATTGATTTTGCGAAGAGACGTTTGGTGACGCGCAAATGCGACGATGCCGCCATGATTAGAGGATTTAGAAGGGCAGATTCGACTAGGGAGCAACCGGCAGAGAGCAGACGGCGAATGGAAAGGTTGTCGGAATCTGAGTGCCAGGATTCGGTGAGGCAGAAGAGATCGATGGATTGCTTGGTGAATAGGTTGAGGATAAGATCGGATTTATTGAGAATAGATCTAGTGTTGAGGAGACCGAGGCGGAAACCGTGTGCTGTGGCGAAAGAGTCTAGTGGAGAAGACACATAGGAGAGATGGAGCGCCATCGAATTTTTAGACGGGTGTGGACAACTTGAAAATTTCCGTCTATGTTTCGGATGGAGAGTGATGTTTCGCCGTTTTCCTCGCGACGGCGTTTTTCGATGCGGGCTGAAGAGATTTGAGCGATTTCGGAAGGGGCGCGATCGGGGAAAATTCGAGTGGTTGAAGATGACATGAGTTTGAATCGTTGAGAGAGGACAGAAGACGCGTGAGAGCGATGCTTGAAAACAATTTTTAGGAGAGGGGGCTGGGAAGGATTAGATTGAGAAGATTTCTTTAGACGGATAAATGCGACAGGAGAAATGTCCTTGAAAAAGGATGGTTTATCCACAGGAACAATTAGACGAGAGGATGGATCTGAAGGCGGAAACATCGTGGTCCAGACGTGCTTGTGGAGATAAGGAGTTAGAAGGCGTGATATTAGTAACAATGACGCAACGATCGCGAGAAGCAAAGCGCTTCCGTAAAGGAGGACGACTGACGTGAGTAGGTGAGATCACGATAGAAGAGCTGTCAGTTGATGATTTGGAGGGATTTGGTTTGACTACGGGAGACATAGAGGATAATGATAATAAAGAGGGTGGCAAGCGATCTGACGAAAGGTTATGAGTGGAAGGATAGTGGAGGTTGGTGGAGGTGATTTTGATTGATGGATGCAAGTTATTGAGAAACGAGACAGGAAGGACGGGACGTGGGGTGTCGGGGAGTGAAGATGACAAGGAATGGGAAGTGTATATGGTGGCAGGGTCGGTGGGTGGAGAAAGGACATTAGAAACGACGGGGGTAGTTTGAGTTGACGTGTTGGATGTTGATATGTGCTGATTGGAAAGGTTGCATATTAGTTTGTTGGCACAAAAACCACATACGAAGTCTTCTTTAGCCTTATTCTTGTCGCAGGTGATTGTTGTCCAGACGCTGCAGTCGTGTATTGAGCACTGTACTTGCAGTTGTCCATAGTTGGTGTCAGTCTTAGTTGTTTTCTTACGTCCACCCATAAACGATGGTTGCCGTCGATTGTTGTCGTCGATTGTTGTCGTCGATTGTTGTCGTCGATTGTTGTCGTCGATTGTTGTCGTCGATTGTTGTCGTCGATTGTTGTCGTCGATGGTTGTCGTCGATGGTTGTCGTCGATGGTTGTCGTCGATGGTTGTCGTCGATTGTTGTCGTCGATGATTGTCGTCGATGATTGTCGTCGATGGTTGTCGTTGATGGTTGTCGTCGATGGTTGTCGTCGATGGTTGTCGTAGATGGTTGTCGTAGTGCGTCGATGGTTGTTGTATGTTATTTTATTGTGTATATTAATTGTATGTTTACAAGAAACCAAACTTTTTTTATGCTATTGTATGTTTATAAGAAACCAAATTTTTTTTTGGTTTCTTATAAACATACAATGGTAGAGTAGTATAAACATACAATGGTAGAGTAGTTTGGGACATGTAAAAGAAGGGAATTACAGGAACGCAAGGAACAGTAAACAGGACGAGAATTATCAAGAAAAGGAAGGTTGAGAAATGAAGGGGTATGAAAAGTTACAAGGCGGAAAGCAACGATAAGAAGACGAATTTGAACACGACAATAAATTGTAGGCAAATCGAGAGAAGCAAGATGGTAGGATGTATGATCAAAACGACGAAGACGGTTTTGCAAACCATCTTCGTAAAGACGGTTTGCATATCTCCTCCCACTGTATGTTTTGCCTCATCGATCATCCCCATAGTCCATAAGCTCACTTTCTTAGGCTTCCATTTCGATGATCACCTTTCCCTTAAACCCTTCGTCCGTGACAAGGTCCGCTCATCTAACTTAATTCTCCGTGACATCCGCCGTATCTGCCCCCTTATCGACTTCCGTTCTTGTATGTCTCTTCTTTCATCGCTTCTTTTCTCTAAAATCGATTACTGCCTTAGCCTTTTCGCCAATTCTCCAAAATCCATCATCCTACCCCTACAACGAATAATCAACACCGCCGTTCGAGTGCTTTTTCGTCTCCGTCGCTTCGACCACACATCCACATATTTTGCTTAACTCCCCTGGACCACCATCCACATCCGCATCAAATTCCGCCTTATTCTCGTTACTTTTCGTCTTATCACTGTCGGCTCCCCATCGTTCATCAACATTGCTTTCTTAGACGATACTCGCCCCACCTCGCTATCGCTTCGTTCCTGTCATACCCTCTTACTCCACGTTCCTAATTACTCCAACAACTACTGTCTCCGATTTTCCTCGTCGCCGCCTCACTCGCCTGGAATCAACTCCCTCTCGACGTTCGCCGGGCCCCCTCCTTGATCACATTCAAACACCTTCTCCGTTCACACCTTCTAGACACCTGATTCACTGTCTTGTTTTGTTGTTGTCATGTGAGCGTGCGCTGGCACGCATTTGCCACGTTAAAATAAATCCTTTTATTTTTTTTTATTTTTCCCCTCTCCAAAAATTATAAAAAAAGTTTTTTTGTATCCCTCATGAGTATGAATTTATTTGAACGTGAATTGTTAATGAACGATGATACAATAATTAAGTTCTTGTCTTATAACAATGTTCTTTTAAGTGGCAGAATATGTGAAAAGTGTAGCCGTGGCCTGGTAAAGAAGAAATATAAAAAAATATATATGAAAATTAAAGTAAAGTAGGAACTTTTCCACTCTCCAAAAATTATAAAAGTTTTTTGTACCCCTCATGAGTATGAATTTATTTAAACGTGAATTGATAAGAATGAACGATGATACAATAATGAGGTTCTTGTCTTATAACAATCTACTTTTATGTGATAGAATATGTGAAAAGTCTAACCGTGGCCTGGTAAAGAAGAAATATAAGAAAGTTAAAGAAAAGTCTGCATGGCAGTGTATCAATACAGATTGTACAGTATATAGAAAGATGATTTCTATACGAAAAGATAGCTTTTTCGAAAAACTTATATTTGCCTTTTCTTGATGTGCTTCAAGTTATTATAAAATGGTCAAATAATATCCCACAATCTGTTATAATTAAAGAAATGGAAATAGATCATAAAACTTAAAAAAATAATACAAAAGCAACTACTTCTAATTAAAAAATATGACACGGATGAAATAAAATTCGGTGGGCCTGGTAAAATAGTACAAGCAGACGAAACCGCGTTAAATCACAAGATTAAGGGCCATCGAGGTCGAGCTCCTAGAAATAAGACCGTTGCATTATGCATTGTTGAATATGACACATGTATCACAAGAGCATTTGCGTGTGTAATTGAAAATAAATCCGCAAATACAATAATACCAATCATTTGTCAACATGTTGAAAAGGGAAGTATCATTTGGACCGACGAACATAAATCGTACGGAAGATTAAATAGTATTGGATATGTTCACGACACAGTATGTCATAAATATGAATTTATCAATAAAGAAACTGGCGGAAATACACAGGCAGTAGAATCTTTTTATAATGAACTTAATTTAGAGATAAAAAGACGAAAAGGTGTTGCTACTCATAAAAGACCGGAGTTTTTAGAAGAATTTGTATGGAAATTAATAATAACGAGCAAAGGTTTTTAAACATTTAGGAGCTAATGAAGATAAGAAATTAAAACATTTATTTTATCATGTATTATCTAATTAGTATTTTTATGATTTTATTAAGAAACGGGAAAAGTTCCCTCAACGAAGGAACTTTTCCTACTTATATCATTTTGTAGGAACTTTTCCCATAGATTCCTTAGTTTTGACTGCAGCGGAGTTGACATTTGTTTTTAGGTCATCTGTTATTATTACACCTAAATCCTTGTAAGAGTTGACCACGTTTATTTGCCTTCCGCTTACTTCGTAGTTTGCAATATGTCGCCTGCGTCCAATGTGCATATGAGCACATTTTTCTGGGTTTATAGTCAGATTCATTGCACCTGCCCAATGCTGCAGGTTCGATATGTCCAATTGTAGGATGTGCACGTCGTTGTCGTTTTTGATGGCCCGCCAAATTTTAATATCATCTGCATATAGAATACAGTCAGAAGCTATAAGTGGTATTACGCTATTGATGTATATATTAAAGAGCGTTGGGCTCAGGATTGAACCTTGTGGAACGCCAGAGTGTAGTTGAATGTTAGATGAAAACGTGTCTCCTATTTTAACCGTAAATGAGCGACTGTATAAGTCAGAAATCCAATGGAGGATGCAAGTGTACACTTCAATGTCATATAATTTACCGATCAGGATTGAATTGTCTACTCGATCAAACGCTCGCGATAAATCAAAACGATAATGCCAACGTCGTATCAGGCATCTATCGAAGAGGCCCAGCTGTGTCTCGCGGTGAATAAGTTTGTCGAAGTAAAACGTAGTTTATGGAAACCATGTTGTTGATTATGCATGATTCCCTTCCTGTTGAGAAATGTCTCCAAGTCAGCAAGCACTATTTGCTCCAAGAGTTTGCAAGATATGCATGCAAGGCTGATTGGACGGTAGTTCGATAAACGTGATTTATTTTCTTTCTTATAGATCGGGCACACTATTGCGGTTCTCCAGTCATCAGTTAAGGTCGATGTATATAACGAGGCAACAAATAGGCGATGAAGAGGTGTACACACAGTGGTAGCGAGTTTACGTAGGGCAATTGACGGTATGCCGTCTGCCCCTGATGAATTAGTTCTTGGTAGTCTTCTTAGTTCCGAGAATACATTATTCAGTTGAACGATATTAGGCATTCGTCTAGATTAGCTGAGGCATTATTCCTTTCAAAACGTCCGAACGTTAGCTTACTGATTAATGATGGGTTCGCCATTGCAAATTCGTTTGCAAATAAATCAGCAATCGATTTTTGGTCGCATACAAAGTTGTCCGCATCGTCCAATACGCATTGTAGTTGAGCGTGTCTTGATTTGCTCTGCTTAAATCAAACGAATAGAATCGCTTTGGGTAAGATCGAATTTGTGAGCATAGATTATTCAGGAATGTCCGTTGCTCATTGCGTTTAATTGGCGTCGCGTAGTTTCGAGCTTTTCTGTAAATCTCGAAAGTGCCGTGCCCAGTTCTGTATTTGTGAAATGCCAAGTTGCGTTTTTTTATTGCCTGTCTTACAGAGTGTACGAGCCACTGAGTTGCTTGCCTTGGTTACGCCTACAAAGAATGGATCAAGCCACTGATGATGTGACAAAAGTGCGGTAATAGTGGTAATGTTGATGAACTGGATTGACTCAGTGGAAGAGGGGCGGTCGAGGCAGATGTTGAAGTCGCCAAGAACGATTGAAGGGATTGTAGGCAAAGAACAGTGGGACAGAAGGTCAGCGAGTTCGGTAGAAAATAAGGATGTAGGAGATGATGAACCAGAACGGTATACAATGGCGAGATCTAGAGTGATCGGGTTAGAAGAACGACAAGTGAGCAGTTCAAAAGAGCAAGGAATTAAAGGGGAAGTGATTTTGCGAAGAGACGCGGGGTGACGGGCGAATGCGACAATGCCGCCATGATTAGAGAATTTAGAAGGGGATTTGCTAAGGGGGCGAGCAAAGTAATAGAAACATAAATACAAATGGTAGGTGGCAGGATATAACTACCATTTGATGATCTACCATCATTTGTTTCCTTGACGGATTCTTTATGTCCGTCGCAATCGTAATGCCAATCGTAAGGTGCCAGAATCCCTGGCAGGATCCTGGCACAAGGGGGAGGATCCTGCCAAGGGGGAGTGATGGGACGCCATCGAATTTTTGGCCTTGTGTGTACAACGTGAAAATTTCCGTTGATTTGACGTATAAATAAAGATGACTCGCCGTTTGTACTAAACCTAACAAACTAAGACGCTGAGGTATCGATTGATACCCCAGATATTTAATCAATCAAAAAAGTAGACGATGTGAATTGGTTGATAAAACAAGCAGACCTGCTTGGATAGCATTCCATATGAATGTATTCGCTTATTAAGCGCAAATATTTCAATATTGATAGCTAAATCAGTATCCATGACATTACGATTGCGACGGACATAAAGAATCCACCAAGGAAACAAATGATGGTAGATCATCAAATGGTAGGTATATCATGTCACCTACCATTTGTGTTTATGTTTCTATTACTTTCTTAAAAAAAAAGATTTATTGTAACGTGGCAAATGCGTGCCAGCGCACGCTTACATGACCACAACAAAAACAAAACTGTGAATCAGGCGTCGAGAAGGTGTGAACGGAGGAGGTGTTTGAATGTGATAAAAGAGGGAGCGCGGCGGACGTCGAGAGGGAGTTGATTCCAGGCGAGTGAGGCGGCGACGAGGAAGGATCGATGACCGTAGTTGTTGGAGTAATTAGGAACGTCGAGTAAGAGGGTATGACAGGAACGAAGCGATAGCGAGGTGGGGCGAGTATCGTCTAAGAAAGGAAGGTTGATGAACGATGGGGAGCCGACAGCGATGAGACGAAAAGTAATGAGAAGAAGGCGGAGTTTGATGCGGATGTGGATGGTTGGCCAGGAGAGTTGGGCAAAATATGTGGATGTGTGGTCGAAGCGACGGAGGCGAAAGAGCACTCGAACTGCGGTGTTGATTATTCGTTGTAGGGGTAAGATGATGGATTTTGGAGAATTGGCCGAAAAGGCTAAGGCAGTAATCGATTTTAGGGAAAAGAAGCGATGAAAGAAGAGACATACAAGAACGGAAGTCGATAAGGGGGCGGATACGGCGGATGTCACGAAGAATTAAGTTAGACGAGCGGACCTTGTCACGGACGAAGGGTTTAAGGGAAAGGTGATCATCGAAATGGAAGCCTAAGAAAGTGAGATTGTGGACTACAGGGATGATCGATGAGGCAAAAGATACAATGGGAGGAGATATGCTTGGTTTACGGGGAAGGATCCACATTATTTTGGACTTTTCGGCGTTTAGAACGAGATGGAGATTGGAGAGACGCTTGTAGATAGAAGAGAGACAGTTGGAGGCAGAAATGGCGATGTCGTGTATGCGATGTGCGGGTGCATGAGCATAGATTAGAATGTCATCGGCGTATTGCATGACGTTAAAGGAGTAAGGTTTGATAAATGGAGAGAGATCGCCAAGCAAAAGAGAGAAAAGCAGGGGACCTAGGACTGAACCTTGTGGAACCCCGCAAAAAATAGGGATGGGAGGGGAGGATGATGAATTAGAACAGACGCGAAAGGAACGGTCGGATAGATATGAGGCGAACCAAGCTATGGAGGAGGAAGAAAAGCCGTAATCATAACGAAGGCGAGAAAGGAGGACGGAGTGGTCGACAATGTCGAATGCGGAGGAGAGGTCCAGGGAGATGAGAACACTATATAGAGCCTTGTCTCGAGAAATGAGTAAGTCGTTGTACACTTTTATGCATGCGATTTCTGTCGAGTGATTAGAGCGGAAAGCGGATTGGAAAGGAGGGTACAAATTGGATGAGGAGAGATAAGCGTTGATTTGTATTAAGATGAGGCGTTCTAAGAGCTTAGAAAGAGTAGGGAGTAGTGAAATGGGGCGATAGCTAGAAGGAAGGGAGGGGTCGAGCGATTGTTTCTTAAGGAGGGGACGAACGATCGCGGATTTCCAGTGTGAAGGGAATATACGACTGCGGATGGACGAGTTAAACAAGGTTGTGAGAAATGGGGATATCGATGAGCATATAGATTTTAATATGTGGGTAGGCAGGGGATCGGCAGGTGAGGTTTTGTTGGGCAAGGACATGAGGACAGATGATACTTATAGGTGATACAGGGAGAAGATGAAAGAGTTCGGGAAGGATGAGAGTAGACTGGGCAGAGTGGGTTAGGATGGAGACCGGGGTGTGAGAGAGCAGCGTGGATACTTTAGTCTGGAGAAATGACGAATAATCATTAGCATTGATGTTGCAAGGCGTAGAGGAACGAGCCAGGATTGAGTTAAAAGTATGCCAGAGAGTCTTAGAGTTGAATGAAGTGATTATTTTATGCTGCCAGAAGGAGTTGCATTTGGTACGTAGTAGGTTGAGATGAGACCGGCGAAGAGCAAGATAGGAATCACGGAAAGACGGAGTGATCGAGAGGAAATCGCGTCTGAGATAGCGGTGATAGACTTGAACAGCATGGCGGAGTCGACGCTTTGAGAGTAGGCATTGGATGTCAAACCATGGGACACGGTGCAAGCGACGGTGTGGGTGAGACTTGAAGGGCAAGAGAATATCGAGAGTGGATGTGAGTTCAGAGTCGAAAAGAAAGGCGAGATCGTGAGGAGATGAATATGTTATTGTGGGTAATGATAGAGACGATTTGAGTAAGGCAGAGCGGAGAAGGGAGAGGTCAAGATTTCTCCAAGGGCGACGTAGGATTGTAGGTGTGTGAGGAGGGGTGTGGTTGCGAGTGAGATCAAGGGTGATAACAAAGTGATCGGATAGACCAGGATCAGAGATTGACAGTGACGTGTAGGCAGTAAAATGATCGGGGACAGCGATGATGTCGAGTGCCCCACCAAGTATATGTGTGGGGGCAGTGGAGATTAGTTTGTAATTGTAGTTGGATAGAATGTTGATGAAGCGGATGGAATCTGTGGAAGAGGGGCGGTCTAGGCGGATATTGAAGTCGCCTAGAACGAGTGAAGGGATTGAGGACAAAGAACAATGAGAAAGGAGGTCAGCAAGTTCGGTTAAAAATAAGGCTGTAGGAGCTGATGAACCAGGACATTTGTCACGATAGATGACTCTGAGGAAATCACTCTGGAAATTGATTCCATATTTAGATCAGGTTAAACACTTACGTGAAAGAGAAATTTAAATTGAGGATAAACTAGAAATTAATTCACTAAAGAATCTGGACAAAGTTAGCGATATATCAAAAAATCCTATTTTCTTTGATCCAGCTCCAATAATTAGTTATTGGAACTGGATCTCTTGCTCCAATAAATAGCATAATTGATATTTTCATGAATTACTTTCATCGAAATAAAAACGTTTTTATGCTTCTAGGAATTTAAGTTCAGAGAACTGAGCCAAAAGACTGTGAACATTTGAATAACCGACTAAAATGTTCGTATAAGGGCAAACTGGCATGATCGGTAGCGTTTGCGAAGTCAGCAAGTTCATCTGCACAGGAACCAACACTACGATAGTGGTCTGCTTCTATAAAAGTAAGGGGTCTCCACCTGACAGCCGGGCGCCACTTGACCACCCGAAAATTCCGGACAAATAGGTTGCTTTCGTCACTTTCCAGCCGTCGGTGTAGCTCATCGAAAGCCTCGTGTCTTCTCAAACGACCTACAGGAGATAAATCACGGAGTATACGAAAATCAGAATCTGATAATCTAAATACATGCTTGAGTAGGAAGTTGACATGACTTTCTGAGTCTAGAATAACTTTTAAAAGCCTCGGCTTAACTGACAGTTTCTTGCCTAACAAAAATAATATAATACAATAGAAGTGTATTTGAAGTCCCTGAGTTTGAAGCCCATTTGCGTAAACAGATTTTATTGTACAAAATAAATTTTGTTTAAATAAAAAATACAAGTTATAACCAAATGGCTGTTTCATCTGATCACAGGAAAAATATGAAAAAAAATAAAAGAAAAAATAAGTAAATAGCGGATACATAATATTGTACACATCCGGAATGCCATGATCGTTAAGCCACTGACGCAGTTGAACTTTAAATTGAGAAAAGTCGTTGGCACATGCTATTTCTCATGGCAACGTGTTCCAGGCGTTTAATGCTCGATGTGAGAGCCTAGCCAAACTCACTACTTTACCGTGGGGAAACTTAAATAGTTTCAATGGGTGGCCACGAGAACAAACTTTAAAATAGCACGAGGGAAACCCATCAGTCCCATTAACCATTCGCCATCCGAACATAGACGGAAATTTTCAAGTTGTCCACACCCGTCCAAAAATTCGATGGCGCTCCATCTCTCCTATGTGTCTTCTCCACTAGTCTCTTTCGCCACAGCACACGGTTTCCGCCTCGGTCTCCTCAACACTAGATCTATTCTCAATAAATCCGATCTTATCCTCAACCTATTCACCAAGCAATCCATCGATCTCTTCTGCCTCACCGAATCCTGGCACTCAGATTCCGACGACCTTTCCATTCGCCGTATGCTCTCTGCCGGTTGCTCCCTAGTCGAATCCGCCCGCCCCCTCAGCTCATGCCCTTCTAAATCCTCTAATCATGGCGGCATCGTCGCATTCGCGCGTCACCCAGCGTCTCTTCGCAAAATCAATCCCCCTTTCAGTCCTTGCTCTTTTGAATTGCTCACTTGTCGTTATTCTAACCCGATCACTCTAGATCTCGCCATTGTATACCGTCCTGGTTCATCAGCTCCTACAGCCTTATTTTTTACCGAACTCGCTGACCTCCTTTCTCATTGTTCTTTGTCCTCAATCCCTTCACTCGTTCTAGGCGACTTCAATATCCGCCTAGACCGCCCCTCTTCCACAGATTCCATCCGCTTCATCAACATTCTATCCAACTACAATTACAAACTAATCTCCACTGCCCCCACACATATACTTGGCGGGGCACTCGACAT
The DNA here is from genome assembly GCA_012934845.2 of Pomphorhynchus laevis. Lineage (NCBI taxonomy): Eukaryota > Metazoa > Acanthocephala > Palaeacanthocephala > Echinorhynchida > Pomphorhynchidae > Pomphorhynchus > Pomphorhynchus laevis. The sequence goes on along the minus strand of WNNJ02000089.1, from coordinate 37,278 downwards.
CATCGCTGTCCCCGATCATTTTGCTGCCCACACCTCACTGTCCATCTCTGATCCTGGTCTATCCGATCACTTTCTTATCACCCTTGATCTCGCTCGCAACCACACCCCTCCTCACACACCTACAAGCCACAGTAGCATTTAGGGAAATCTTGACCTCTCCCTTCTCCGCTCTGCCTTGCTCAAATCGTCTCTATCATTACCCACAATAACATATTCATCTCCTCACGATCTCGCCTTTCTTTTCGACTCTGAACTCACATCCACTCTCGATATTCTCTTGCCCTTCAAGTCTCACCCACACCGTCGCTTGCACCGTGCCCCATGGTTTGACATCCAATGCCTACTCTCAAAGCGTCGACTCCGCCATGCTTTTCGAGTCTATCACCGCTCTCTCAGACGCGATTTCCGCTCGATCACTCCGTCTTTCCGTGATACCTATCTTGCGCATCGGCGGTCTCATCTCCACATACTACGTACCAAATGCAACTCCTTTTGGCAGCATAAAATCATCACTTCATTCAACTCTAAGACTCTCTGGCATACTTTTAACTCAATCTTGGCTCGTTCCTATACGCAGTGCAACATCAATGCTAATGATTATTCGTCATTTCTCCAGACTAAAGTATCCACGCTGCTCTCTCACACCCCGGTCTCCATCCTATCCCACTCTGCCCAGTCTACTCTCATCCTTCCGGAACTCTTTCATCTTCTCCCTGTCTCACCTACAGAAGTATCATCTGTCCTCATGTCCTTGCCCAACAAAACCTCACCTGCCGATCCCCTGCCTACCCACATATTAAAATCTATATGCTCATCGATATCCCCATTTCTCACAACCTTGTTTAACTCGTCCATCCGCAGTCGTATCTTCCCTTCACACTGGAAATCCGCAATCGTTCGTCCCCTCCTTAAGAAACAATCGCTCGACCCCTCCCTTCCTTCTAGCTATCGCCCCATTTCACTACTCCCTACTCTTTCAAAGCTCTTAGAACGCCTCATCTTAATACAAATCAACGCTTATCTCTCCTCATCCAATCTGTACCCTCCTTTCCAATCCGCTTTCCGCTCTAATCACTCGACAGAAATCGCATGCATAAAAGTGTACAACGACTTACTCATTTCTCGAGACAAGGCTCTATATAGTGTTCTCATCTCCCTCGACCTCTCCTCCGCATTCGACATTGTCGACCACTCCGTCCTCCTTTCTCGCCTTCGTTATGATTACGGCTTTTCTTCCTCCTCCGTAGCTTGGTTCGCCTCATATCTATCCGACCGTTCCTTTCGCGTCTGTTCTAATTCATCATCCTCCCCTCCCATCCCTATTTTTTGCGGGGTTCCACAAGGTTCAGTCCTAGGTCCCCTGCTTTTCTCTCTTTTGCTTGGCGATCTCTCTCCATTTATCAAACCTTACTCCTTTAACGTCATGCAATACGCCGATGACATTCTAATCTATGCTCATGCACCCGCACATCGCATACACGATATCGGCATTTCTGCCTCCAACTGTCTTTCTTCTATCTACAAACGTCTCTCCAATCTCCATCTCGTTCTAAACGCCGAAAAGTCCAAAATAATGTGGATCCTTCCCCGTAAACCAAGCATATCTCCTCCCATTGTATCTTTTGCCTCATCGATCATCCCTATAGTCCACAATCTCACTTTCTTAGGCTTCCATTTCGATGATCACCTTTCCCTTAAACCCTTCGTCCGTGACAAGGTCCGCTCGTCTAACTTAATTCTTCGTGACATCCGCCGTATCCGCCCCCTTATCGACTTCCGTTCTTGTATGTCTCTTCTTTCATCGCTTCTTTTCCCTAAAATCGATTACTGCCTCAGCCTTTTCGCCAATTCTCCAAAATCCATCATCCTACCCCTACAACGAATAATCAACACCGCCGTTCGAGTGCTCTTTCGTCTCCGTCGCTTCGACCACACATCCACATATTTTGCCCAACTCTCCTGGCCCACCATCCACATCCGCATCAAACTCCGCCTTCTTCTCGTTACTTTTCGTCTCATCGCTGTCGGCTCCCCTTCGTTCATCAACCTTCCTTTCTTAGACGATACTCGCCCCACCTCGCTATCGCTTCGTTCCTGTCATACCCTCTTACTCCACGTTCCTAATTACTCCAACAACTACGGTCTCCGATCCTTCCTCGTCGCCGCCTCACTCGCCTGGAATCAACTCCCTCTCGACGTCCGCCGCGCTCCCTCCTTTATCACATTCAAACACCTCCTCCGTTCACACCTTCTCGACACCTAAATCACAGTTTTGTTTTGTTGTGGTCATGTAAGCGTGCGCTGGCACGCATTTGCCACGTTAAAATAAATCCTTTTTTTTAATATAGCCTCTGACCCAAAGATGGTATCTTTAGAAATTCAAGCCGCTCACGATATGAATATGATCCATCCATACACATTGCCTCTACGAAGGATTGACTCTAGTATATTGAACTCTTCCTTAGTGTACGGAAAAACTGCTTGTCTAGATCTAGCAGTCGTTACTAATGAACATTGAGCCTCAGAGTTAATTGATTGCCGTCGATGATTTGGAGAATTCACTGCACGTTGTCGATTATTTGGAGGGCTAATTTTTTGTTGTCGATTATTAACAGGCCTAATATTAATCTGGCTTATTATTATAGTGTACAAGTTACTAGCCGCAAATGGCTGTTTCAACTGTTCACAAATTACATTTTAAAATATCAATTAAAATACATCCACGAATCCAAATTAGAGTTCACAATCCACTTCAGCAGCATCTTCTTGAAGTGTCTATTGCTAGTAGCATTGACGACGTCTTCAGGCAGCGAATTCCAAACATTCAATGCGCGGTGGGAAAGCCTACTCACACTCCTTATTTTGCCATGGGGGAATTTAAATAACGTAAGGGAGTGACCTCTGCGACGCGAATTTCTCAATTTTATCGAATCGGATGGGAACCCCTCTTTTCCACGAACCAAATGCCACATCGCTACAAGATCTAAATATAGTAGCCTCTGGGCCGTTGAAGGCATTTTTAAGCAAGCTAGGCGCTCATTGTAAGAATAAAGAGATGTAATGCAAAGTTTGGTTCCTCTACGTAGAATCGACTCGGTCTTTTCATCTCAGCCTTGGTGGATGGAAAAGTTGATGCGATGCAGTATTCTACATGCGGACGGACTAACGCACAGTAGAGATGCTTAAATAATTTTGGATGCAGCTTACTAAATGTGTTCTTAATACAATACAAGGCCTTCATGGCTTTACCGTTGATATAATCGCTATTCGGTCGTGTTTTAAGGTCGTTATTCAAAATAATCCCTAGGTCTCTATGAACAGAAATGTTGTGAAGCTTATAACATCCTAAATAGAATTCATGATCAGATTTACATTTGCCGAGTTTCATATGAACGCACTTATCTACATTTATGGTCATACCGGTAGCACTGCTCCAGTCGTAGATTGTCTGGAGATCATGTTGTAGATGCCGGCCATCAGGATCTGAGATGCTATCGCACCACACTTTCACATCGTCTGCGAATGCCAGGCAGGGACTGTTTATGCGTAACAGAAGATCATTGAGAAATATAATAAAAAGCAAGGGACCAAGGACTGTACCTTGCGGAACTCCGGATTTAACTAACCTAGTAGAAGACATGCTATTGCCAACCCTCACCTGAAATGATCTCCCGTCCAAAAAATCACGAATCCAATTGCATAACATGGAGGATACTCCGTAGTGTGCTAACAACCTAATCATCCCATCATGAGGGACGCGATCGAAGGCTTTCGAAAAATCAATAAAGATTATATCGAGTGAGCTACCAAAACTTAACGACTGGGTCCAAGTTTCGCGCGCGGTAAGCAAGTTCGTCAGACAAGAACGGGAGTGACGAAAACCATGTTGAGCGGACGATAGTATACCAAGGGAGACAAGATGATCGTAGACTCTAGTGCTGATGGCGCGTTCGAGAACTTTGCACAGAGAAGAGGTTAAGCTTATTGGCCTATAATCACGATAGGATGATGCAAAAAAAATTTTGGGAATAGGAACAACGGTTGCAGTTTTCCAATCTTCTGGGACACTGCCAGTGGCCAGAATTTTATCAAAGATAATAGTCAGGAATGGTGCCAGGTAACTCGATAAAGCTTTGAGCAGGTATGGGGAGATGTCATCGGGGCCAGCTGCGCTAAAAGGACGAATATTATTGAGATAATCTTGAATTTCAGTAACGCAAATTGGCCGGGATTCATTACGCGGAGGGATAGAGCACCCGTACCATATCAAATGAGAATCGCAATGTGGTAAAGTGGATAAAGAGAACGAGGATGCGAAGGTCTCAGCTATATCAGTTTCATTTGTAACCAAGCCACATTCAGAGTGCACATGCTTGATTGCAGAGTTGAGCGTTCCGTTTTGCCGAGCATATGACCAAAATAGCTTGGGGTTGCGATTAACTTCCTTGATGATTGTAGATTCGAATTTATCACGTTTTAACGTTTTCAAACGAGTACAGACGTTCCTAAGATACCTATAAATGTTGGCGTAATACGGAAGCGAACGAGATAACTTCCAAAGACGATTTCGTACTCGCAACATCAATCTCAGGTCCTTATCGAACCAAACAGGATATTTAGTATTTGGCGAGATGATACGCTTTGGTGCAAACACGTCAGAAATACCTAAAAGGTAATCCCCAATCACTTTTAGTGAGACTTCTTTAGTATTTGTTAAAGATAGTGGACGACGTTGACAGAAAGATAAAATTTGCTCATCAAGCACTTTTGGCCAAACCCGTTTTACGATGGGAGCCGTAAAATGGCGGAATTTAAAGTTTGGGGTGACCTGTAGTGATAGCACGCAGTGGTCAGAGTTACCTATCGGTGGAAGATAATCCACTCGAGCTATGTCTTCAAGACGTTTGGAAAAAACCAAGTCAAGTATAGTATCATTATTATGGGAAGAAAATCGTGTGGGCTCTTGAATGTGTTGTACTAGTAAGAGTTCATCAGCGAGGAAGTGGGAGATTTATCTTTCTACGACGGTGCCATCATCAAATATTGTTTGCCGCCAATCTGATCTAGGTAGGTTGAAGTCTCCTAGAAGAAGGAAATGAGAACTGATACTTATCGATCGCAATACTGACTTCAGAAGATTACAATCAGTGATCATAGAAGGTGAGCGATATACAACGCAGAGACTGATACCAACACGATCATACCCAATATGAAAGGTAATACTCTCGAACGAGCCTTGCGGATCACAAACTTGATCGATGCCAGAAATTAGCAAATGGTCTCGAACGTACACTGCAACACCGCCCCTTCGCATACTGGACCTCCCGTCCCCTCGAAGTAGACGATAACCTGGAATATTTACAGTGGCATCCAAGATGTGTTCATGTAGCCATGACTCACTAACACAGAATATATCATACGCATTAACCTCAACATGGTATCGAAGCTCTACAAGTTGTGCAGGAAGACTTCGTAAATTTGAATAACCTACCGATAAATAGCAACGAGTTGCATTGGAATCCTTTTTGGTTTTACTAAGGCACGGTCTATCAAATACAATCAGATACCCTAAGGAATGGTCAGTGTTCTCTGAATTTACATGGAAACAGGGGTCCCGACAGTTAAAGGAGCCAACTGTTTCCAACGTACGACAGGACGCCACTTGACAACCCGAAAATCCCGTATGCATATATTAGCCTCACCTTGAGAAAGCCGGTGTCTCAATTCGATGTTTGCTTTTCGTAATTGTAATCGCTCATCTGGCGAAAGGTCACGAAGGATACGAAATGGCAACCCCCTAAGACGATATCCACGTGATAACAACATGCACACATGATCACTAGAGGACAATATCACCTTCAACAGTCTTGGTTTCTCCTGTGTTCTTTTACCAAGCCGAAATAGCTTCTTTACGTGTATAGACGATGCTAACTCTTCATCACCTTCATGCAATAGATGGGATAATACCTTACGCAAAATAGACACGTCATGGTCCATATGTTCCTGTGAGTTTGCGGAATTGGACTCAGTAAGTTCGCTGAATAACACGCTATATGACCTGTCATAATGATGCCGAGTTATCTCAACCGACTTCGCATGTCGAACTTCACTATTTTCTGTAGGGGAAAAGTTCGATGCTATATGGGTTGGGGATCTGTTGTCTGAAGACGTGCACAAGCTGGACGACGAATTTGCTTGGACACTGGTGTCATTCTTGTCGATAATTGGCTTATCACATGGTGCAACATTTATAAGAGCATGCTTTGAATTCAATGAAGTCCGTAAAACACTGTCGCCCATCCGGCATTGAGGCTCAACTTCAATGTTGGAACTTGTGGCATTTACTACTGATTTAGGAGGCAAGTAATTTTCTAGCGTAGATGAAATGATGTGCGAATCGCCATCAGAAACTATCTTAGTAATCGTATATGACCTCTTATGTCCCCACAGAAAGGCTATTATCATGTTGTGTTTTACTCTGGACGTGAGGGGAGATCTCTAGTTGATCGGCTTGTTTTGTGGTGTCTGTACATGAATTGGTACATTGGTTATTATCATTATCATCGGTAGGTTTGTTTTGCTCACTCCTCGTAGCCCTTCGTATATCAGCACTGCAAAAGCCGCACATGAATGATCGCAAGTGATATATCGCCTGATCTTTACTCTTGACTTTGACAATGCTCCACACATCACAGTTTGGCGCATCGCAGCGTACTTCTAACTGAGTGTAACAGTCGTCAGATAATGAGTTATTGATTCTGCCCTTCTTATATTTTTTGGTCATTGTAATCGTGAGACAACGAGGTATTCGCTTGTATGTTATTATATTGTTCCGTTTAAGTAATCCTGGATTGATCAGGAACTGGATTGATTGTATCCAGTTAAGTATTATTAAGTATTTGCTTTCACTATCAATTTATGATACAAGTCTGCTGTAAATATATCAAATCCGTATTCTGTCGTAAATTTTATTTGTTCTTACAATCAAGATCGTTTCAGAATCCGTTAGCCACACTCTGTGTATATTAATTGTATGTTATTTTATCTCAAACTTTTTTTTAAAAAAGTTTGAGATAATCTAAAAAAGGTTTGAGATAAGTAAAATGATATCTTACTTATCATCGTAAGATCTTTAACGTTCTCACTGAGTGGGGCATTCGTTGTGTTTCTACTATAGGATTTACTGCACGTTGTCAATTATTTGGAAGGCTAATTTTTTGTTGTCGATTATTAACAGGCCTAATGATAATCTGGCTTATCATCGTAAGATCTTTAACGTTCTCATTAAGTGGCATTCATTGTATTTCTACTATAGAAGAAACACAAGCACTGCAACGGGGGTGCAATCGCTATGGGTAAGCACAAGGATGCCTACAATCACTACTTCCAAAAGAATAGGTCTGGAAACAATCCTTGCCCGACGAAGTATTGACATGAGATGATAAATCAACATTAGCATGCCTCAGGGCGGAAGCACAGGGATGCCTACAATCACTACTTCCCAGAGAATAGGTCTGGAAACAATCCTTGCCCGACGAAGTATTGACATGAGATGATAAATAAACATTAGCATGCTTCAGGGCGGAACATTTGTCATCTACATCAAGACAAACACCGCAATCTCCAATATATGTGGTTGAGCAGTATAATCCAAAACAGGAGTATGTTTGATGGAGTTCTCCATCACATTAGCTTTATGTAATGCGTCCTCAACGAAGGATTGAATTGAATTGTTATTGAAAAATTTGATTGAACGATCTTCCAGATTTAACTCCGTCTTCGACTAATGCATAATATAGTGATTAAACACAAGAGTATCAGTATTAGTTACTATTTCAAATTATTATTATTATTATTATTAATGTTTCAACAGCACATAAAATCATGGCTTAATTGGCTGGTTCACCTCAGAAAAAAAAGAAAATATAATAAAGGTATCACAAATACGGAAAAGCAGCTTTCCCTATGGCATCCTCCATCCGTAATTTCTTTTTGAATTCGTTGATATTGCTACTGCACACTGTTGACTCTCCAAGCCTATTCCACAGAGATACAACTCGCCGATCAAATTGGACAGCTCGTTATTTTCTTATCCTTTCACGTCGCAGGGTTAAACCATGGCCTCGGAGGATATTGGATGAGCGCAAATTAAGACAATCTCGAAGTGGATGATCCAAATCATTAAGAATTTGCCAGACCATACTCATATCGATGTACCGGCGGGTCCACGTGACAGTCTCAAGTCTAAGTGCTTTTAATCGATCAGGGTACGACAAAAATTTCAGTTGCGGTGCTAGCTTGGTAGCTCTATGAAGTACCCTCTCTGAACTAATATGTTCTTTTGAATTTTGGGGATACACACACGGCGTAGCATATAGAAGACGGCTCAACACATGAGCAAAGATTAGCGGACGTAGGGCAAATTGATTGAGTGCAATGAAAGTGCGTTGAAGTTGACCGATTATCCCCAACGCATTTGAACAAGCATGTTCAGTATGTGTGACGGTACTCAAATCACTGTTTATCCACACTCCCAAGTCCTTATATTTGTTCACTCGTTCTATATCACTGCTTTGAAAGCTATAATTAACTAAAGATTGAGCATTTCCGCCACGAACACGTAAATGTTTGCATTTTGATATATTTACAATCAACCTATTGAGCAGAGCCCAATTTTCGACTTCATCGATATCCCGTTGCAATTTGACTATATCATTGGGTGAACGAATTGCCCGCCAGATTTTCAAATCGTCTGCATATAAAAGCATCCGAGAATCAATAAATTCCGGAATATCGTTGATGTAGACACTAAATAACAATGGTCCCAATACTGAACCTTGAGGCACCCCTATATTACATGGCCGCGAAGAAGAGTCAAAATTATCTGCATGAACACAATAACTACGATTGCTTAAAAACGATTCAATCTATCTAACAAGCAAAAATGGAATGCTACTTTTCTCTAGTTTATTTAGGAGGAATCTATGGTCTACTCTGTCAAATGCCTTAGAGGAATCGAAGAATAGGATGTCAGTAGCAATGGATACGGCTTTATTAGCTGACAAATCAAGATGGGCTGCGAGTAGATTGGTAACTGTCGAATAACCCTTACGGAAACCATGTTGCTCAGAAGCTATTACTTTATTCTCACTATAAAACTTGACCATATAACCATGTATAATTCGCTCTAACATTCTACAACATAAGCAACTAATACTTACTGGTCTGTAATTGTCTACTGAAGATCTATCACCCTTTTTGAAGATGGGGTGAATGATCGATTGTTTCCACTTTTTTGGAAGAGTCGTATCAATAATAGATTGTCGAAATATGGTACAAAATGGTGTATATATTGAGCCTGCTATCCGACGAAGATATATCGAAGGTAACAAATCAGCACCTTTGGAGTTTGTCTCTTTAAGACGATGCAGTTCAGCTAAAACTTTCTCAGGAGTTATCAAATTAGCTATGTCTAAACTAGGATATGAAACACTAGCACCTCTTATCGTCTCACTGTTCTGGATAGGTTCAGAATACTCGTTTGTAGTCTCTTTGTACAAGTAAAAATGCCTTGAGAACATCTCAGCAAGGTCGTCTTCAATAACGCTATCAAAATATTGGCCAATTGTTTTATTAGCGTTCCTACTACTATTCACATATAGAAAGAGAGCTTCGGGATCATGTCTACAACTATGAGCTAAACCATTTTCAAATAAATAGCGCTTATGTCGTTTTAAAGAATTGAAGAAATTTCTCGCCTGCTTATAAACACAATATTCACAAAACCCAGCCTTAAAGCATTTGAAACTAAAGTCACGAGCCTTCATCGCAGTAGCCAGCTCAGTATCAAACCAACGAGTGCTTTTCCGACTAGTCTTAGACTTCAAAGGTGAGAATTTTACCATTAGAGAATAAAGCGTCACGCGAAAATGATCCCAGGCCTCGTCAACTCCGACAACAGCCTGATCAGGCCAACTTACTCTATGCAGCTTTGATGTAATTGCATCATAGTTCGCCCGAAAGACATTAATCTGACGTTTGTACCGAGCATGAGTAAACACACTCATTTGTATATTTAGCAAAACTTTAACTACACAGTGATCAGACAAACCAACAGAAGAATCATATTGGATACTACTGATTAATTGACTGTTTGTCGATAGGCAAAGATCAAGAAGGGAAGAACTACAACTTGAAAAAAAAAGATTTATTTTAACGTGGCAAATGCGTGCCAGCGCACGCTTACATGACCACAACAAAAACAAAACTGTGAATCAGGCGTCGAGAAGGTGTGAACGGAGGAGGTGTTTAAATGTGATAAAAGAGGGAGCGCGGCGGACGTCGAGAGGGAGTTGATTCCAGGCGAGTGAGGCGGCGACGAGGAAGGATCGGAGACCGTAGTTGTTGGAGTAATTAGGAACGTGGAGTAAGAGGGTATGACAGGAACGAAGCGATAGCGAGGTGGGGCGAGTATCGTCTAAGAAAGGAAGGTTGATGAACGATGGGGAGCCGACAGCGATGAGACGAAAAGTAATGAGAAGAAGGCGGAGTTTGATGCGGATGTGGATGGTGGGCCAGGAGAGTTGGGCAAAATATGTGGATGTGTGGTCGAAGCGACGGAGGCGAAAGAGCACTCGAACGGCGGTGTTGATTATTCGTTGTAGGGGTAGGATGATGGATTTTGGAGAATTGGCGAAAGAGGCTAAGGCAGTAATCGATTTTAGGGAAAAGAAGCGATGAAAGAAGAGACATACAAGAACGGAAGTCGATAAGGGGGCGGATACGGCGGATGTCACGAAGAATTAAGTTAGACGAGCGGACCTTGTCACGGACGAAGGGTTTAAGGGAAAGGTGATCATCGAAATGGAAGCCTAAGAAAGTGAGATTGTGGACTATAGGGATGATCGATGAGGCAAAAGATACAATGGGAGGAGATATGCTTGGTTTACGGGGAAGGATCCACATTATTTTGGACTTTTCGGCGTTTAGAACGAGATGGAGATTGGAGAGACGCTTGTAGATAGAAGAGAGACAGTTGGAGGCAGAAATGGCGATGTCGTGTATGCGATGTGCGGGTGCATGAGCATAGATTAGAATGTCATCGGCGTATTGAATGACGTTAAAGGAGTAAGGTTTGATAAATGGAGAGAGATCGCCAAGCAAAAGAGAGAAAAGCAGGGGATCTAGGACTGAACCTTGTGGAACCCCGCAAAAAATAGGGATGGGAGGGGAGGATGATGAATTAGAACAGACGCGAAAGGAACGGTCGGATAGATATGAGGCGAACCAAGCTACGGAGGAGGAAGAAAAGCCGTAATCATAACGGAGGCGAGAAAGGAGGACGGAGTGGTCGACAATGTCGAATGCGGAGGAGAGCTCCAGGGAGATGAGAACACTATATAGAGCCTTGTCTCGAGAAATGAGTAAGTCGTTGTACACTTTTATGCATGCGATTTCTGTCGAGTGATTAGAGCGGAAAGCGGATTGGAAAGGAGGGTACAAATTGGATGAGGAGAGATAAGCGTTGATTTGTATTAAGATGAGGCGTTCTAAGAGCTTAGAAAGAGTAGGGAGTAGTGAAATGGGGCGATAGCTAGAAGGAAGGGAGGGGTCGAGCGATTGTTTCTTAAGGAGGGGACGAACGATTGCGGATTTCCAGTGTGAAGGGAAGATACGACTGCGGATGGACGAGTTAAACAAGGTTGTGAGAAATGGGGATATCGATGAGCATATAGATTTTAATATGTGGGTAGGCAGGGGATCGGCAGGTGAGGTTTTGTTGGGCAAGGACATGAGGACAGATGATACTTCTGTAGGTGATACAGGGAGAAGATGAAAGAGTTCGGGAAGGATGAGAGTAGACTGGGCAGAGTGGGATAGGATGGAGACCGGGGTGTGAGAGAGCAGCGTGGATACTTTAGTCTGGAGAAATGACGAATAATCATTAGCATTGATGTTGCAAGGCGTAGAGGAACGAGCCAGGATTGAGTTAAAAGTATGCCAGAGAGTCTTAGAGTTGAATGAAGTGATTATTTTATGCTGCCAAAAGGAGTTGCATTTGGTACGTAGTAGGTTGAGATGAGACCGGCGAAGAGCAAGATAGGAATCACGGAAAGACGGAGTGATCGAGCGGAAATCGCGTCTGAGAGAGCGGTGATAGACTCGAAAAGCATGGCGGAGTCGACGCTTTGAGAGTAGGCATTGGATGTCAAACCATGGGGCACGGTGCAAGCGACGGTGTGGGTGAGACTTGAAGGGCAAGAGAATATCGAGAGTGGATGTGAGTTCAGAGTCGAAAAGAAAGGCGAGATCGTGAGGAGATGAATATGTTATTGTGGGTAATGATAGAGACGATTTGAGTAAGGCAGAGCGGAGAAGGGAAAGGTCAAGATTTCTCCAAGGGCGACGTAGGATTGTAGGTGTGTGAGGAGGGGTGTGGTTGCGAGCGAGATCAAGGGTGATAAGAAAGTGATCGGATAGACCAGGATCAGAGATGGACAGTGAGGTGTGGGCAGCAAAATGATCGGGGACAGCGATGATGTCGAGTGCCCCGCCAAGTATATGTGTGGGGGCAGTGGAGATTAGTTTGTAATTGTAGTTGGATAGAATGTTGATGAAGCGGATGGAATCTGTGGAAGAGGGGCGGTCTAGGCGGATATTGAAGTCGCCTAGAACGAGTGAAGGGATTGAGGACAAAGAACAATGAGAAAGGAGGTCAGCGAGTTCGGTAAAAAATAAGGCTGTAGGAGCTGATGAACCAGGACGGTATACAATGGCGAGATCTAGAGTGATCGGGTTAGAATAACGACAAGTGAGCAATTCAAAAGAGCAAGGACTGAAAGGGGGATTGATTTTGCGAAGAGACGCTGGGTGACGCGCGAATGCGACGATGCCGCCATGATTAGAGGATTTAGAAGGGCATGAGCTGAGGGGGCGGGCGGATTCGACTAGGGAGCAACCGGCAGAGAGCAGACGGCGAATGGAGAGGTCGTCGGAATCTGAGTGCCAGGATTCGGTGAGGCAGAAGAGATCGATGGATTGCTTGGTGAATAGGTTGAGGATAAGATCGGATTTATTGAGAATAGATCTAGTGTTGAGGAGACCGAGGCGGAAACCGTGTGCTGTGGCGAAAGAGACTAGTGGAGAAGACACATAGGAGAGATGGAGCGCCATCGAATTTTTGGACGGGTGTGGACAACTTGAAAATTTCCGTCTATGTTTCGGATGGAGAGTGATGTTTCGCCGTTTTCCTCGCGACGGCGTTTTTCGATGCGGGCTGAAGAGATTTGAGCGATTTCGGAAGGGGCGCGATCGGGGAAAATTCGAGTGGTTGAAGATGACATGAGTTTGAATCGTTGAGAGAGGACAGAAGACGCGTGAGAGCGATGCTTGAAAACAATTTTTAGGAGAGGGGGCTGGGAAGGATTAGATTGAGAAGATTTGTTTAGACGGATGAATGCGACTGGAGAAATGTCCTTGAAAAAGGATGGTTTATCCGCAGGAACAATAGACGAGAGGATGGATCTGAAGGCGGAAACATCGTGGTCCAGACGTGCTTGTGGAGATAAGGAGTTAGAAGGCGTGATATTAGTAACAATGACGCAACGATCGCGAGAAGCAAAGCGCTTCCGTAAAGGAGGACGACTGACGTGAGTAGGTGAGATCACGATAGAAGAGCTGGCAGTTGATGATTTGGAGGGATTTGGTTTGACGACGGGAGACATAGAGGATAATGATAATAAAGCGGGTGGCAAGCGATGTGAGGAAAGGTTATGAGTGGAAGGATAGTGGAGGCTGGTGGAGGTGATTTTGATTGATGGATGCAAGTTATTGAGAAACGAGACAGGAAGGACGGGACGTGGGGTGTCGGGGAGTGAACATACATTAGTTGTAACAATTTGCGGCTCCGTCACTGTATCGGTAGATTTATCATAAACTTGACAAAATCCATCTTGCTGCGATACAATTTGCGGCTCCTTCAGATTATCTGATAATGGATTATCTGATGATGACGTAGAAACGCAATGAGGGGTAGAAATGTAAGGTGATTTATCTGATACGACAAAAGAAATACTGGGTTGCAAATGGTCAATGACAGTAACATCAGAAGATTGAGCTGATTGATTGGGCAAAATTGAAGGATGTATAGTAATACCTGTAGAAGAGATGGGAGATTTGGCATTCTTAGAGGCAATCGAATGCGGGAGAATTGGGCATCGAGGTTGAGACTTATTACAATACGAAGAGGCATGTGTGGACATCGCTGCATTGCCAGATAGTTTCAATATATTTGTCTTGAGACTCTCTATTTCACTCTTCATCGTATTTATCATCTTAGCCGAACAGTAGCCACAGTAGAATTCGTTGTCTGCAAGGCAAGATGCCTGGGATTCTGAAGTCCAAATACTTACCCACGTGTGACAATCATTGTTTGAGCAAAGGACTTGTTGTTCAGATCCATTGGAAACATCTCTAACATCGGTGTTGGACGCAACATGGTTGGGAACTTGAGACTTTTGTTTTTTCCGACCCATTTGTATATAGTCGTTTGATTCGTGATTTTATTCTCCTCGTTGTATGTATATTAGATTAATATTTTCGTAAACACCAAAGCGGTCCCTTTGGTGTTTACGAAAATTTCTGTCAGGTTTTGTGTGTTATTTTGTTATAATATTTATTATAAAAAAAAAGAATTGCTATTACTTTCTGTCAGGTTTTGTGTCTTATTTTGTTATAATATTTATTATAATAAAAAAGAATATAAAAAAGAAATCAAATAAATTTATATCAAACCAGTATAGAAATCAAACGAATCAGATCAAATAACTGAGTCTACGTATTTAATATAATAATGCGTCTATTTAAAGCTGCAAATGCATGACAACTTCACGCTTACAAGTCCACTAACTAACAAAAAGAGCAAAAGTCAAGCGGATAAATTAGTTAAATCGTTTAAATAGGATTGGATTTAACGTTTGAAGTACGGCAAGGAGGGTGATTGGCGTATATGAATGGGTATATGATTCCATGAAAAAGCAGCAACATGGAAGGAGTGGAAGCGAAAGGAGGTAAAGTAGTTTGGGACATGTAAAAGAAGGGGATTACGGGAACGCAATGAACATTAAACAGTACGAGAATTATCAAATGGAAGGTTAAGAGGCATTATGAAGATTATTATAATATTTATTATTATATGAGGATTATTTGAAGTTCGATAAAGTGAAACAATCGAATCTCTATGTGTTTAAACCGTAATTATATTGCGGTTTAATTATAATACAATCGCATTACAATTGTATTGTATTATTATTTAACGCAGTCAAAAATTTACCACCGGTGCTTCAAACAACTTACAAAATCAAGCTAATATGGAACGGAACTCAGGTATTTCCAATGTAACATCGAATTTTCAAGCCAAAGAAAACAAGGTTAGTCCTATTTCGTCTAATTTTTTAATCTCAAGCACGGATGGAGAACTCCCTCCTGTGCCTAAAGTGGTGAATCTGGTAATAATCAGACTTCTTCAACCATTTGAAAGGAAGAATCTTTTCAATATTTTTCTGAGAGAGTTTACAAGCTCTTATAAGAAGAGAATTCTATTTAATTCGATAAAATATTTAGATTCCGAAATCCGGGTTTCTTTCAGCTCTCCAGATCTGGCAGCATCGTACCTAGAATTTTTCGAAACACACCTAAAAGAATTTGGGTCAACTACTTACAGGCCTATTCAGGCGACTTTGAAAATTAATAATTTTCCGCCCTTCGCAACGGAGGAAGATATCATTGCTCTCACATCTGAGTTCAAAATTCATAATATTCGCCCAATCCTGGGCAAGAAAGGCCAGGCTATACCAATAGCATTCTGTTCTACCGCAGTCGATCAGGCGGAATGTCTGGCTAAAAGCAAATGTAACCCCTTTCTGGGGTACAATCTTTCTTTCAATATCGTAGATGCTGATGACTTAACATACCCCCATTGCAATGGGTGCCACCTCTGGGGGCACTGGTCCTCGAACTGTACTAGGCCCCATACGTGTGGGGTTTGCAGCTCTTCCGAAGTCCATGAGGGGAAATGTTCTCTCCCCCCTCTGTGTTCCAATTGTGGTGGTCAGCACCCGGCCTGGTCTAGAAGATGTCCTATCTTCAAAGAATACAAATTAAGGCATTGTGGGGCACCGGTCAAACCGGCCCACTTTGCCGCTGCCAGCTTATCCAATTCAAACGGTTATGGTATGTCGGACACCGACATTTTCAAAATTGTTGACGCAAGACTACAGATATATAAAGACGAGATTCGAGCCTTAACGAACCATCTGATAGCGAAATTCGAGGAGTCCCGTTCTCCTCCATCGACGATTCTTACCTCTTCAAAGAGAGCCCCCCGTTCTAAGAAGAGATCATCTTCTAAACAAAAGTTGGCTTCCTTGAAGTTGGCAAAGAAAGATGATATATGCTGGGAGTTGTTGGCCTCAAAGGGAGATGAAGATAATGCCGGTGGGCAAGTGTCTTCTCCTGATAGGGCTGGGAGTGAGAAGGGCAACTTTCTCTCTCCTAGTTTCTGCTAGGAGGTAGGCATCCCACTCCAGCTGTCGTAACACAATGCAAAGTAGTCAAGAGCCTTTTTCACTGAATATACTTCAGTGGAATTCGGGAGGTGCTTCTGCTCTTAGCCTTCTATCTGGTAGAGATGCGGATGTTATAGTCCTTCAGGAGACGCGGTCTATCCGTATCCCCCAGGACATTACTCGATTTATCCCCAAGCATATTTACACCCACTTCACTCCGTACATAACCCCTCCTCACGCCTCTTCATCTCAAGGTCTTTTAACCCTAGTTAAATGCTCCTTAAGATCATCCCTTCTTTTAAACTATTCTTGTCCAGCCCTGTCTTGTTTAGCTGTTTCACTTTGTAAGAATGGTAAACGTATCAGCATAGCCAATATCTATATTAGGCCAGGGGAAATTCACAAGAACCGTGATCTCCTGGACCGTATCTTGGGTAGTGGCTATGACATGTTACTCGGTGACTTCAACGACAGAACTGGTCGTTGGATTAATGCAGCACTCCGCAGAGCCAGGAACGATTACCTTATTCACAAACCACCGTCCCCAACTTTTCATTGCTCAACAACTAATTCTCTCCTCGACATATTACTGCTTCATAAGATGTGGTTGTTGAAACCCATCTGTACTGAGCAGTCGCGCCAAAAACAGACCATCTCTCATGACCTAATTCGTTGGCGGATAGAGGAAGATACGTTGCTTAGAAGGAGGTTTCACTTTGATCCCATCAGAGTGGCTTTCTTTCAGGCGGCTATCCAACTCTTCCCCAGAATTGGTAATGAGAATTTGACCGAATTTAATTCCTTCCTCTCCTCGCAAGCTACCGCGTTTCTTTCGACTACCTATAAAGGTCATATTTACAATCCCACTCCAACAAAACTCAAGGTTTTGGCTAAAATGCTACGTCTTCCCAATGTCTCTGTTTCCGCCAGGCAGGCCATCTCGAATGAATACTGGAGCACTAGATATAGGTTCCAGCTGAGCAGGGATAAGGCGAACATCGCTCACCTTAACCCTTCTCAGTCTTCCTTCTGGAAGATATTCAAGAAGGAGAAGTTTGTCTGTTGGAAGGATAGAGCTTTGGGTTGGATTGGTAGTATAGGCCTTGATAATGTTTTGAAGGAGTCACTATCCCTACATAATTATGGAGCCACTCAATCTCCCCAACCAATCCCGCCTTGGGGTGACTTCAGGAGCAGGGACTTATCTGTTACAGATATCCTTAACTCCTGGGGGCCACTTCCGGGCACCTCTAAATCCGTCGCTCCACTATCTTCTCGAGTCTGTCAGCTTTTGACAGCCGATCAAAGAAGAGAAGTGGCCGTCACAATGCTTTTAGCCTCACCATCCGATGTAGCCGGCATCAATATTAGTCGTAGAATTTTCTTACCAAAGCATAGTCCGGTTTCATGTCCCAAAGATCTGCGTCCCATTTCGATTCAAAACTCCCTCATCTCCATCTACGAAAAAGCGCTTGCGCGTAGAATCCGCGACCATTTAAGTAGGCGTAATTTGATCCCACCGAGTTTTCACGGGTTTGTCAAGGGACGCTCGGTTCATTCAGCAATAGGTGAAGTGCATCAGTTTTGTAGGGATAATAGCCATCAACTAGCTGTGGCTGTTTTCCTTGACTTTTCTGCTGCATTTGACCGCATTTCCATTCCCTTTGTTATCTCCTCTCTCAGGTCACTCGGGTTGCCTGCGAGAATTGTTAACAGGGTGGAGATATTACTGTTTACCAAGAGGTTCTACTATGAAGACGACCCTGATGCGTGTCAGTTCTACCCTATTACAGGTGTGCCCCAAGGATCCCCACTTTCTCCTATCTTATTTCTTGCTGCCTCCATTGTACTATTCAAGAATTTTAAACGTGATCAACATCTAGTGGTATACGCTGATGATACCACGGCCCTGTTCTCTGGACGCAGGTGCAAAGATGTCGCTTCGGACATCAGCCGTTTCTTTTTAAGATTAACA
The DNA here is from genome assembly GCA_012934845.2 of Pomphorhynchus laevis. Taxonomy (NCBI): domain Eukaryota; kingdom Metazoa; phylum Acanthocephala; class Palaeacanthocephala; order Echinorhynchida; family Pomphorhynchidae; genus Pomphorhynchus; species Pomphorhynchus laevis. The sequence continues at coordinate 18,738 of WNNJ02000089.1, read as the reverse complement.
GACCAGCTGACCCTATCCAATCTTATTTTAAATTCATCAAAATCGCAGGTAGTTGTCTTTCATGGCACCCCTGCGACAAAGAAAAAATTAAAGAGACTAGCACTCTCAGCTCTATCTTCTATATTGACTAATCAACCACTCCCTACCTTCACAAGTCGAGTAAAATACCTGGGGTTCACTGTTACGGTGAACTGGTCGGCGAAAGCTGACCTGGATAGACTTAAACGTATCCTGAAGAAAGCTAGGTGGGCCCTGAAACGGGCTCAGCATCTGTCGTTGAATGGGAAAACCCAAGTGCGCCTCTGGGGTACTTGGGCTATCTCGGGATTAGTCTTCTTTTCGAGAGGACGTCCTCCAGAGCAAAGACTAAGGTTTCTCAAGCTCCTCATCTCGCGATTACCGCGCATAGTCCGCCTAGATTGGATTCTTCGGGGGGTGATAGACCCCGGGTGGTTCAGTCGAAGAGCGGCGTGTTGGATGTGCTGGAGGGCTCAGATCCCGCTGGACCTGAGGCCGTGACATCATTATGAAGACTAAATGCTATTATGAATTGTCTTATTTGAACTGCATTTGTTTTTTTTTCTAATGTCTCTTTTCGTTATTTTTTAGTGGTTGTTAGTTATTTAAGAAATTCCTTATCTTATCTTATCTTATTATTTAACGGCTCAAAAATGTTAAGTGCAGCGTTACAGCTTTCCAATATTGTTTTAGAAAAAATGAGCATGTTAGTATGAATAAAAATTTGTAAATGTTTTAAAACAATTAGTGAATATTTTGAAAAAACTGTTTTGAAGGATAAACTGTTATGCCTGGAAAAAGTAAACTTCTTCGAACCAAAGTCTATCTCGGCAAACAATGTAGTCGAATTAATGATATTTCAAATGAAATTATCTTAAAACTTGGAAACAAAATTCCAGATTTTAAATAATTGCCATTGGCATTTGATAAAAAGCACACATTTCAAACTCAGCTTGTAAATTAAAACTAATTGCCATTGGCATTTGACGAAAAGCACACATTTCAAACTCAGCTTGTAAATTAAAAATAATTGCCATTGGTATTTGATGAAAGCATACATTTCAAGCTCAGCTTGGAGTAAATGAATATATTAAAGTAAATGAAAACATGTTAAATATGATAAGTTTAAAAATACCATAATAGGAAAAGATTGTTTGTTGTTGAAAACTGGTTAGGCGAAAAAACTTTGATTTGGAAATACTTTCTGGAATGCCAACTAATAGAGGATGTGTTATAAGAGGTAAAGAAATGGGAGCTATAAAATTACTAATCAATATAAAATAGAATCAAACAACAAAACTAGCAATCGCCACAAAAGAGTGTATTTAATTATAATCCACAGCGTGTTTTATCAAAAAAATTGTGATCACGCATTATCGATGGATTTTCTTATTATCCATAACATGATACATCTAAAAAGTTAATTACATTCGTTCACATGCACTAGCGCATCAACAACTAAAAGAGTTCTTGAAATAATTAGATTTTGAACATGATGACGTTGTATACTTTAGTCCGAGAAGAAATTTACTTGTTCATAAATGAAAAGCAAAGAGCTGTACCATAATTATGAAATGATGGGTTGCTTTGGTTTAACGCTATTTAGTGGATATTATCAACAACTTAATCAATTAAATACATTACTGCAAAGAAACGATATACTTAATCATATGAAAGCATTTTTGAATAAATTGTTTTTATTTCAATCGCAATTAGAGAAATAAAGCTCGCACTTTTTTCATTGCTGAAAGATGATGACGGGGGTAAGTACTATAATCTCAACAAAGGACTTCCCCAGGGCTCACCTCTGTCTCCTATCATTTATATGATAGTGACGAGGGGAGTTCTGGGGAGGGTCTTTTGGATAGGAACACCCACACCATCATTTATGATGACGACATCTCGATCGCATTTAAGAGAAATACTCTGTCGGATGCAAGGTTTAAAGTGCGAATGAAGTCTGTAATGGACATTGTTGCTCATCGCTTAACGAAGTTTGGCTTGTCTTTAAACCCAACGAAGAGCAATTTTGTTCATTACTGATTTCGGCGTCCTGGAAAGCGCACTCGTCTCCTCGATTCTCTTCCAGGGAATCGAAAGCGTTGGGTGCGCATTCTGCGATCCGTTTTCGAACAACGTTTGCATCCTAGATCAGATATGGCCAGGTTTTTCAAATTAGTTAGAAAAGGGATACGTTTATTTGAAAGAGCGAAACGATTAAATGTCGGTTTGGGTAGATGTGTAATTATGCTTAATGCGTATAGAGCGGATTGTACTTCTACTCAAACAATCGCCCTCCAGAACAACGATATCTATTTTTAAAACGATTATTAATTTTAATAAATAAATTTTTTATGAATGAAATTGAAATTAAAAATAAATTAATTAAAAAATATGTATTACAGTTTGAAAATCAAATGTTTTGAATAATTTTTTGTTTATCTTGTTTGAAATTTGTTTGATAATTTTTCTAAATTTGGATTTTAATTTTATATTGCGCTTGCCTACAAGTGCTTTGTCAGAGAAATTAGAGAGATTAAAAAAATACAATTAAATGTATTCAAAACATTAATATAATACATTTAATTTGAGCTTAAAAAAAAGTTTGAGATAAAATAACATACAATTATTAAAGTACTAACAGGATTATTAAAGTACTAACAATCTAAAGTAAATACACAAATTACAATTCTTATAAACATACAACTATTGGTTCCAATTATACCGAAGAACCAATATCAAACATCATGGTCAAACAGAGGAAGACTACAAAGCGAGCTATTGCAACAAAGTTTGTGGATCATCAGATTCAATGTTCTAGTGAAGATTGTAGTGTGTGGACAAGTGTATCGTTTCCGGAGGAAAAGAAATCTGCGCTATCGAATAAATCATTTTACTGTGGGTACTGCTGCGCATCTTTGCTAATTCATTTGAAGGGCCATTGTGACGAGAAAATATCTACAAATGCTTCGGAAAGGAACACATATTCAAAAAGTTGCATCGATCGGGAAGTACAAAGTTCTGGCGAATCAGATACCTATAAAGATATACCCATTCAAGAGTTTCACGTTCAGAACACTAAAAATACAAATAGCGAAATACCAAGTTCATCCCGTATCTGGAAAAAAGGTCATCCAAATTCACGCGTGATGCAAACGTTGAGTAAGAAATTTGAAGGCAATAGTGCGTCGTCAATATCGGTTGTTAGTGGTGAGCCGTCGGTGTCGCTGGACAATGATGCTTTGAAGGTATCGGACAATTACGAAGTATCGTCTATATCGGTGATTAATGATTATCGCAATGAAATCGGTATAACTGGAGTCACCGATGAACGAGCTTCACACAATGATACAGACGTCGATATAGATAATGTTCACTCAGCTTTCAAGTGTATTTGTTCAAATGAGATGGAACAAGGGCGAGACGCAAGAAGCAAACCGGATGAGGGTGGTGACGGCAGCGATTCTTTCAGCAAAAAAACGTATTTTGATAATAAAAGTCACACAGATCGCAATCATACATTAAATAGGGGCTGTAACATACTTATTTGGGGTTTAGATGAGTCATCAGCCTCAAGTGCACAGGAGCGGCTTGATGATGATATTGCCGGTTTACGTGTGTTCTTTTCTAATTTGCTCGAAAAAGGTGAGGAAGAGGTCGCATCGTCTATTTTAGTAAGGCAGCTCTATAGGTTGGGTAAGAAAAACGATAGATCACGATTGCTAAAGGTTGTGTTAGGATCGGCAGAGCAAGCAAAGTGTCTTTTAGACCGTGGTTATCGACTTAAAGGTAACAAAATACGAATTTTACGTGATCTTTCTCTCGAAGACAGGCAAAAATTGAAGGATATCAAGGCGGAACTTCATTACAGGCTGCAAAACGGTGAATCGAATCTGTGCATTCGAAATTTTCGGGTTGTGAGGTGGCGTCCTGCAGTTCGATGGAGATCGATCAATCTTTCTCTAGACCTTACAACGCCATGATTGGACATCTAGTGGATATATGTTTGGAAAGGAAGTTGCCATCTAATTGTTCAGAGAGAATATGTAATAATGAATGTCCTCTGGTGGTAGGTTACTCCAATATCAGAAGCTTACCTGCTCAATTGTCTGAAGTGCAGCAGTTTATATCTTTTAAAGATTTTGACGTGTTTTGCATTTCTGAGTCATGGCTTCATTATCAAATTAATGATGACCTTATGGCTATCTCTGGGTATCGACTTTTGAGAGCAGATAGAGTTGCAGGTCGTCGTGGCGGGGGTGTTGCTGCTTATATTAAAAACACCTTATCAATTACGAAGATTACTGAATTGTGCGATGATCACTATTCATTCGAGTTATTGTCATTCTGCGTCAATGATACTCATTGTTCAATAGATATTTGCGTCGTATACAGATCACCCTCAGTTCATACACAGTTAGATCTTCTGAAAAATCAGTTAAGATCATTCTGCTCCTCAAATTATTTCTTCCTTATTGGGGATTTTAATCTTCCTCAAGTTAACTGGATTAGTAACAACCGGTATTACTATAATGTCGAAAACTGCGAGCTTGCTGAATTCTTGCTGGCAGAGCTTCTCCTGATCCAACATATTAATCAGCCAACATGTATATCGTCTCAACCAGAGACAATATTAGATCTTGGGTTTACCAAGCGCATTGAAGATGTAATCAGAGTTGATTTCGAGTCTCCTTTAGGAACCAGTGACCATTGTGTGATTTCAGTACAGATTGCTCACACTTTACAACGACGATCTAAGTGCAGTGGCATCGGAAAGGCGTAATTGGAATCGAGTAAATGTGGAAGATCTCCAACTCTATAGTCATCAGCTGAACTTCGGATCTGCTGATCTTCCAATTGATGATCATTTATCGTTAGTGACCAGTAACCTCATAACCATTTCGGATACGTTTGCACCAATAAGAAATAGGGCTTACAAGACGACAACGCCATTGTGGTTCGACAATGAGTTGGAGACTACGATAAAGGAAAGAAATCGATTATGGCGAATCTCTCAACGTAACACTGTTACGCACCGTGAGTACAAAACTCTTCGCAATCTATGCAACCAACTAAAACGCTCAAAAAGAAAAACATTTGAAGAGGGTATTGCTTCTGACATTAACAGGTCACCTAAACGTTTTTGGGCATACGTTAGACATCGTCGAATCCTACCTTCTACGATTAATTGTGTACGTTTAGAAAGTGGTGATGTAGTTGACAAGGAGGCTATTGTGGAAGCTCTTGCAAGCAGTTTTGTAGTATCTCCATCCTCGCAATCGAATATTGACCAGATACAGTACCCGCCCAACTTACAATCTAACTTACCAATATCTCCTATTAATGTCATTGAAGTTCAGTCTGAACTCCATAAATTAAATAGTTTTGGCTCTGCAGGACCAGATGGTGTATCCCCTTTTCTTTTGCGTACTCTGTCGCACATTATTGCTCCAAGCCTTACGTCTCTATTTCATCGAAGCTTACAGTATTCGTGGATTCCTGATGATTGGAAAAGGGCAATTGTTGTACCTATTCCAAAGAAACAGTTGGCACTAACTTGTTCAGATTTTAGACCAATTAGTCTTACCAGTGTTATTTCTAAAATTATGGAGAGACTCATTGCGAAGAGAATACGTGAACATCTAAATTTATATCAAATTCTTGATGATTCTCAGCACGGCTTCCGACCTGGTCGCTCGTGCCTAACTAATCTGTTGAATGCTCGCGAACATTGGGTAGCTGCTCTTAGTTCGGGTCTTACAGTTGATATAATATTTCTTGATTTCTCTAAGGCCTTTGATAGAGTTCCACATGCTGGTTTAGATTCACTACTACGTCATTACGGTGTACCTACGACAATTTGCAACTGGATTAAGACATTTCTCGAGGATCGATCATTCGTTGTGCGATTAGATGAAGTTTTGTCAACAGCTCGACGTGTTCATTCGGGTGTTCCTCAGGGCACGGTCCTAGGTCCACTTCTCTTTATCATCTTTTTGAATGACCTACTCCTAAGGTTAAAGTGTCCTCACCTGGCATTTGCTGACGATGTTAAAATATGGGCAACAACCCAAAACGAGGCGGATTGTGAATTTTTACAATGTGACCTTAACCGTATCGGGACTTGGTGTAATAGCACTGGCTTGATACTCAACGCGACAAAATGTGTATGGATCAGATTGGGTAGAGATAAAACTCATTTCGATTACAAAATAAATGGACACTCAATCAAGCGAGTCTCAGAACATCCCGACCTGGGAGTGATAATTCACGAATCGCTAAAGACAAGAGCAAATAGTGATCACGCGCGGTTAAAAGCGATACGTGCCTTATACTGCATAAAAATGACTTTTGCAAAATTATCGCCGCAAATCTTCGCCAAACTTTATTGTGCCCTAGTAAGACCACATCTTGAGTATTGTGTACAGGCAACCTTTCCAACGACCAGGAGTGAGTTGAATAACTTGGAAAGTGTAATGAGACGAGCTTCTCGGATGTGTTGTCAAGGAAGCTTTATTTCAAGATTAAGATGTTTGAACGTTTTATCAGTGAGGTATCGGTATCTTTTTCTTGATCTGATTACACTTTGGAAAATTGTACATTCAGCTGATGGCTTTCCTTTGGGTGTAGTTAGATTTCGAGATAATTCGAGATTGCGAGGCCATTGTAAGATGCTTTTTAAAAAATTACCGGGTAAGCTGCGAAAATTTTACAGACTGTCTGAACGGGCAGTAGATGTTTGGAATAGTTTGCCTGAACCTATCGCTGCCATCACCAATTTCCTCGCTTTCAAAAACAGGGTTCGACGTTGGATATACGTCCAGGCTGATTTGTCACCTTTTCTAACCTACCCATTTGGTTGATCTTTTTTCTGTATTGTGTGATCGGCTTAAAGCCTTATGGCTAAGTCTGAACTTGATAATAATAATAATAATGGAGAGAAAATTTATTGCCATCGCGCCTCTCGGCTTCGACAAAATATAAAAGAAAGAAAATATAGTTACAATAAATCAAAAACAGTCAATCTAAACGGATGCTGATGTTAGACGTTGTACCATTACATTGCATCTTCTCTTCGTCATATACTATGCCCCTAATGCTTCTGCATTTTTCCTCTTAAAAGGCCTCAGATAGATCGTGCACTTTACTTCATACGATCAATCTCTTGCAAACTCAAATGCTGCAAATATGGACATTCGAAAATATGAAGCAAGGACCAGCAAGCGCACAAACAAAATTTGCACGAACAGCACGACGATCGCGAATGTAAAGGAATGTGTATACGACAAATCTTATCGTGGTACCCATGAGTAGAGAAACGCCAAACCAATGGCCGCTTACAATTGTGTGAATTTTTCCAATGTTGTTGACAGACAACTGGCGTTAAAAAGTGTTCCGGATCAATCCCCGATATTTTCTTGTTAAATATTTCTAGATTTGCAGTATAATTAACAGTTTCGACCATATTAAGAAGACTGCGCAGATATACGGATAAAGGTGGGACAGCTGCCAAGGTATAAACTAGTGTAGATGATGTCTTTGGTGAAACTCCCACTATGCGCTTTAAGAATCTTGCCTGACATCTGTCGAGCTGCATGAAATTACCGGAAGTCAAATCATTCCACACAACGGAAAGACCATAACTAATCATGGGCAACAACATGACTCTGAAATACCTCAATAATAATAATCTCCGTGTACTGATATTTTTAATAATAATAATAATAATAATATAATTAAATGTATTAAGAAAAGTATAATTAAATGTATTCTATCTTAATTTTTTGTCATTGTTCAAATAATTTTAAGATAATGTTACAAAATAGTTTTTATTTTATTGGTAATATCAATTTTATCCAAATTTTGTTTTTCATGATGATTTTGAATTTTTATTTTAGAATTGAATTTTATCATTTTATCATTTTGATTTTTTTTTAATTCTTATCCTCGACATCCAACCAAAGAAATCTCAATCGAAACCTGCAAAAAGAAAAAAGAAAGGAAACTCGATTGGGGCTCCATACTTGGCTGGTGTCGAAAAAAGTCAGAAAAAAAACGAAAATATATGAATTTTGTGTTTTTTACTTTAATAATTCAAATTTTTTTTCGTACCAAAAATATCAAAGATGGAGCAGTGAAAATTCAATCGTACACGATAAAATAGAAATAAGAAAAATAAGAAAAAATAAGAAATCAAAATGTAGCAAAATGTTCCTCATAAAGTAACGTTCGTTACCTTATGAGGAACGCCTGCGTTATCTTGACGTTCCCCCACTTAAAATTTCACTAAAATTTAATGATCTGATGTTCGTGTGGAGGTGCTTGACCACCCCAGGCCACTGTTGCAAGGACACGTTTGAGCTAAGAACCAACGATCGCGTACGTGATTACAACTATATGCTGAAGAGAAGACGAGCTTGCAATAAACGAATATCAACAATCCATGATAGAATTGTACATATCTGGAATGGTCTACCTGCAGTGACGATAAATGGTAACCTGGAGAGTTTTAAACGACGGTTGCGAAATTACCTCAGGATGCGTTGTCGTCAAGCCTGAATTGCACATTATTTCGTTTATTTATTTAATTTTTAATTTTTTAATTTTTCTTCTGTTTTCCCTGCTGTGAACCAACATATTCGAGCTGTTCACAAGCTCTTTTTGTTGTCGAAAATATAATAATAGTAAAAAATACATCAAATATGCCAAAAAATAAGAAAACTTAAAGCTGCTTTTGAAATGCAATTTAATAATTTAGTGCTAGACAGCTACAAAAGGTTTTCGAAATATATCGTTTCTTAAACAAAAAAATACAAAAGAATACTGACACTAATTACAATACAAAAGAATCTACTTACAACTACTAACAATTTCACCGATACGACTGGAAAAAAGCTGAAGCACCTCAATAGAACGACTGGATATACAAATGTTCAGACTACTCAAGAGTCTTATAAATCCCAACAAATTAAGTACTACAACACGGATTGCGACATTTGGACATGTGTGTTAGCGACCGATAGCTTCATCAAAAAGTTCAACAATGCCGATTTCATCTGTGGTTATTGTTCAGCCGAGCTTTTTTATGAGCTTAAGACTCGAGTAAGTTGCAGATCGTCTGGCTCATATAATTTAGAAGAGATAGACAAATCACTATGTGCAGATGTGTCACCTGTAACTACTCCTTTACGACGTATCGACTCAGACATCTTAGACCTAACAAGCTCCATAAACGTAGTCAGTTCCAACGTTAACCCTCAATTGCCAGTGTTTTGATTGTATATATTAACTTGTTTTTATTGAATACAACGATCTTCTTACAGCGATTGTAATTAAAATTGTAAATTAGCGCGTTAGGTTGTCGTGAGGTTGTCGTGAGGTTGTCGCGAGGTTGTCGTGAGGTTGTCGATTATCGTTGTATTTATGTATGTATAATAGATTGTATGTATATTAGATCTTTTAAGTATTTAATAATCAAGACAATTTTAGCTTGTATGTTATTTATCTCAAACTTTTTTTAAGGTGACAATAATAAACGTTCTCCAAACTCCTTCCAAATCTCCGTGTACTGATATTTTTATGTTATGTTTTCAGATGTTCGCATTAAGCCTTTTGTTGTTGTTAGCCTCAATTCAATTTATGCGAACATTGTGAACGGACAAGCTACTCAAACCAGCGATCCCAGATGCTTTAACCGATGGGATTGATTCGGCAAAAGTTTGGCGTCATTGGCTACAAAGATTCAATGCGTTTGTACGAGTTCTTGAAGATGTCACAAACCAACAAAAGCTTGACCTTCTGATCAACCACATCTCTCCAATCCTTTATGATATCATCGAAGGAGTCGATGATTATGATATCGCGATCGATACGTTAAGTAGAAGTTTTATAAAGGACAGGGGAGATGTATATGCAAGACATCAGCTGCATAATTTGAAGCAAGCCGAAAACCAGACAATCGACCAGTTCATTCAAACGACAGAATCCGTTGCCCGTCAAATCAAGTTCAAAGATGTAACTTCACGAGAACATCGAGATTCTTTGTTGTTGGATACTTTTGTGGCTGGAATTATTTCCACATCGATCAGATAACGTCTACTTGAAACCGTCGATCTTAACAAAGAGAGTGCTTATCGGATCGCTCGATCAATCGAGTTGGCACAGGCTGAAGCATCGGAATTCCGGTTATCTTCACGGCATATCACTTAATCTGAAAATATGGAATCTATGATTAACTATGCAATCCACCGCAGTTGACAAATTTACCCAGAGATGATTCGGAAACACAACTAGAATGTTTCGCAATCAAAAGTCAAGAGCGATGCTACTTTTGCGGTCGAAACCGCCACGTGCGGAGTAACTGTCCTGCTCGCAACGCTACCTGTCATACTTGCAGCAAGAAAGGACACTTTTCTAACATGTGCCGTTCAAGAAATTCTGGTACGTCTCCGTCTTTATATTCAATAAGCACAACAAACGCGTCATCATCAAACTTAATCCAGCCCACTATAAGTTTGAATAATATCTCAGTAAGCGGGATGATCGATTCTGGAAGTTCATTTAATATTGTCAGAAGTGATGTCGCTACAAAGTGCAAGCTTGTGAGAAAATCCACAAATTTAAAAGTTTCTTTCGCTGCATCTAAATTTTCCTGTGAGTTAAGACATTGTACATTCGCCGATGTTGTTTTAAACAATCGTTTCTATCGAAATGTAAAATTCTTCATTCTCCCCACCCTAGTAACAGATGTGATCCTCGGTGTACCCTTTCTTCGTCAACACTCGACGGTGACCATAGAATTCAACGGAGTAGAACGTCCTTTGGTCGTTGTTGCAGGTGTTGGGGAAATGAAAGTTGAAGCCCCGTCTCTATTTCAGTTCCTAGACAAAGCGGTAAAACCTGTTGCAATTCCATCTCGTCGAAGAACTCCAGAAGATAACTGTTTTATCGCAGCCGAGGTAAAACGCCTATTAGATTCCAGTATCATCGAGAATAGCACGTCTCCGTGGCGTGCACAAGTTGTCCTGGTTAAAAATCCAGGTCGCGAAGTGCGAATGGTAATAGATTACAGTTTGACGGTGAATCGATTCACTCATCTTGACGGCTTCCCTCTTCCCGGGATTGACGAATTCATTGATAAGCTATCTCCATTCAAAAGTTTCAGTCGATTAGACCTAAAGAATGCTTATCATCAGGTTCCCATTCAGGAGAATGAGAGGCATTACACTGCATTTGAAGCCAATGGTCGTTTGTACCAATTTAAACGCCTACCGTTCGGATTGACAAATGCAGTGGCGGCTTTCCAACGTATCATCGCTAAGTTAATCGAGGAAGAGGATCTTGAATCTACGTACGCTTATTTGGATGATGTTATTATCGGCGGTGAAACAAAGGAACTTCACCAAAGGAATCTTGATCGCTTCTTAGAAGTTGCTAAGAAATATAATATCACTTTAAATACGTCAAAATGTATTTTCGGAGTCTCTAAGGTATGTTTTCTTGGCTACCAGATAGATAACGGTTGCATTTCACCTGACCCTAATCGTGTCAAACCCTTATTGGAAATGCCTGAGCCAAAATCATTAGTCGAACTTAAACGTATTATAGGAATGTTCGTACACTATTCTCGATGGATAAAGAATTTTTCAAATGTCGTTCGACCTTTAGCACAAACTGTATCTTTTCCGCTGTCTCTTCATGCAAAAGAATCATTTGCAAGTCTGAAACACAGCCTTTCATCAACTACATTGTCTAAAGTAGATTTCTCAGTCCCATTCGTGGTCGAGACAGACGCATCTGCCTTTGCGATCGGTGCTACTTTGTCTCAAAATTTTAAACCAGTCGCATTTTTCTCACGTACTCTGGATAAGAACGCAATGAAATATGCAGCTGTTGAGAAAGAGGCACTATCCATAGTAGAATCTATAAGATACTGGCGTCACTATTTATCCTGTAGACATTTCACCGTTCTGACGGATCAACAATCCGTGGCATTTTTGTTCTCAAATAAACATTACAGTAAGATCAAAAATGACAAAATCAATCGTTGGAGAATAGAATTGTCCGAATATCAGTTCGACGTGTCATATCGATGCGGCAAAGAAAATTAGGTAGCTGACGCTATGTCTCGAATTGCTTTAGGATCAGTCACGAGTGATTTAAAAGAACTCGAAAGGTTGCATGATCATTTGTGTCACCCTGGGGTAACAAGGATGTGGCACTATGTACGTCATCGAAATTTTCCGTATTCTATTGAAGATGTTAGAAAAGTCATCAAAGGTTGTCCTAGCTGCAACGAATTGAAACCTCACTTTTATAAACCCCCTCGAAGTACCTTGATTAAAGCCAGTAAACCATGGGAGCGTTTGCCCTTAGATTAAAGGCCCGCTGCCCAGCTCGAGTAAGAAAAGATATTTAATCTATAGTAGATGAATATAGCCGATTTCCCTTTGGGTTTCACTGTGTTGACACCAGTTCTCGATCAGTAATTCAGTGTCTTGAGTCTTTGTTCGCATTATTTGGCACGCCTGAGAATATCCATACCGATCGGGGTACTTCTTTCACGTCAGTAGAGTTCCGTAAATATTTATTGACATTGGGAATCACGCTATCATATTCCACTCCCTACCATCCTACCTCAAATGGCCAGATTGAGCGCTATAACGGGTTGATATGGACCGCGATACGGTTGTATCATCATAATAATAAGATTCCAATCGAACGGTGGGAAACAACACTTCCAAAGGCACTTCATTCGATCAGATCTCTTTTATGCACTTCGACTAATGAAACGCCTCATGAACGTATATTCAAATTCAATCGCAGATCAGCTAAGGGAGTCAGCTTACCTGAGTGGTTAATCAATCCTAAACCTATATTTGTAAAGAATTTCAACCGTATTAGTAAAAACGATCCACTTTTAGATCGCGCAGAGCTTATTCATGCCAACGAGAACTACGCTCTAGTTCGATACCCTAATGGAAAAGAGACTCACATTTCAACTCAATATCTAGCTCCCAATAACTGTAATCAAAATGTATTCGAAGAATCCAACATATCTCAAAATAGTCAGATGGACGATTCACCGTCTGCAATGATTACTCCGGATATCCACAATTTACAAACAGAGGTGGATTCAAATAACAGTGCTACAAGCTCAGCGTCGCATATACCTAATGAGAATTATGATCTGAATAAAGTTCACGATTGTTAAGAGCAACAAGTAGATCTACAGCAGATCCCGTCAATGGAATTTCGACGATCAACACGTATGCGTCGATCACCGTACTATTTGTCTGATTATATTGTTGGGGGAATGTACTGATATATTTGTTATGCTTTCAGATGTTCACATAAAGCCTTTTGTTGTTGTTCGCCTCGGTTCACTCCGTGATTCCTACTTTTCTCCACGCCGTTCACATCTTATTCTTATACGTACTAAACGTACTATCTTTTGGCGAAATCAACTCGAGTCATCTTCCAACTCTAAATATCATTAGAAAATTTTAAACTCAATTCTTTCACGATCATCTACTCCTTGTAATATAAATCCTGATAAATTTTCTTATCTACAAACTAAGCTATCTAATTTACTTTCATTCAACCCATATGCCGCTTGTATTATCTCTTCTCTTTAAATACTTCCATCCCAGAGCTATTCCACCTTCTTACTGTTTCGTCTGAAGTTTATTCAGTTATTCTGTCATTACCTAATAAAACGTATCCGCCTAACCAAATTCCAACTCACTTGATTAAAAATATCTGCTCATCTATATCACCCTTCTTAACCACTTTGTTTAACTTGTCTATTCGCCGCCACACAAGGCTCTATATAGTGTTCTCATCTCCCTCGACCTCTGCTATTCGTTATGATTACAGCTTTTCTTCCTCTTCTGTAACATGGTTTGCCTCATATCTATCCGACCGTTCCTTTCCCGTTTGTTCTAATTCATCATACTCCCCTCCTATTTCTATTTTTTGCGGGATCCCACAAGGTACGGTCCTAGGTCCCCTGATTTTCTCTCAAATGCTTGGCAATATCTCTCCGTTTATCAAACCTTACTCCTGCAGCTAGTTGAATATGAGAAGCAGTCTTCTGTACATCTAACGAAATTCTTCTAGTTATGATATTTCCAATTATTCTACATGCAACAGCACCGATTCCAATAGGGCGAATTCCCAGGTTTTAGTCAAGTGTTATTGGCCTACTGGCCGTGAAGGCTTCGAGCCTTCTAAGCCACATAAATGCATCCATACCTGATGGGCCGGCAGCACCTCTAGTTATACGGGCAGCCTTGACGACGTCCAATGGCGTTATTCCAGAGAAACGCACTGGATGATGTTCAACGATATTGGTCAAAGGGGCTTTCAACACTGCCTTGTCATTGATTAGCCCACCACTGGGATGGAGTTCAATCAGTTTTTCCTTTGCAGTTTTATCCTCCACCATCTCATTTGGCGACAAAATCCGAAACTAACTCAATGGGTCGGCCAGAACTTTCATGACTAACTGTGTCTTGCCCTGTGACATCAACCTGCATAATGTTGACACACAACTTTTGTTTCTATTCTGCCTAGGAGAGCGGAGCGCCCTCTCGCGTTGCAATATACGGGCTTCACACAATAAATCATTCATTCGACGATCCCTCCACAAGGACAATCTGCGAATAATATTATTATAACATACAAGACTATAGCCATGCAGCTGTTTTGTCTGCTCACGGTAAAACCGATTTTATGTCAGCAAAATCTTAATCCGGATACACGATATTGAAATTAGAATCTGTGCCAAGCCATGTAATTAGCGTTTTCTTGAAGTGAAAATTATTCGATCTACATATTCGATCTACAAATCGATGTTGTTGACCTGAGAGTTCTTTGCAAAATGACTTGAGAGAAAATCACGGCTGTCATATCTGCCTTAAATCATTAATGGAAGAAGCAGCCGTCGAATAGAAATCTGCCAACATTGTTATAAATTCTTTACTTGCATTGCACAACGATAAAACATATAGGTTTGGCGACTACTTGGACGTTTCTTTGTAAGCGACAAGAATAGCGTCATCAAAATCATTTAAGCTCAGACTTGGCCCTTCACAGCATGAGTTTGATTCTCTCCTTGATAGGTCACCTAATGGAATAGGCGTAGTGCTAGTGCAATTGTGAACGAGAGGAACGCCCAAATTCCGATTTTGATCTATTTAAAATCGACCTGTTCGAACAACAAGGGGCTGAACAATTCACACAAGGACGTCTCTGCTTTGCGCATTGACAACCCTTGCACTTGGCAGCTGGACCGTTACACACGCAACATTTGCGCACGCTGCTGGGCTTACCTCTTGGCATTGTTTTGAATGTAACTTGGAGTTCTTGTGAGAACCCGAACTAGCTCGGCTTGATATAGCTGAAAGCTGGACGATCTGAAACTGTGTAAGTAGCTTTAATCAAGAATTTATTTAATCAGTCAAATTACTGATTAATAATTACTAATAATTACTAATAATCTTTCTGTCAACGTCGTCCACTATCTTTAACAAATACTAAAGAAGTCTCACTAAAAGTGATTGGGGATTACCTTTTAGGTATTTCTGATGTGTTTGCACCAAAGCGTATCATCTCGCCAAATACTAAATATCCTGTTTGGTTCGATAAGGACCTGAGATTGATGTTGCGAGTACGAAATCGTCTTTGGAAGTTATCTCGTTCGCTTCCGTATTACGCCAACATTTATAGGTATCTTAGGAACGTCTGTACTCGTTTGAAAACGTTAAAACGTGATAAATTCGAATCTACAATCATCAAGGAAGTTAATCGCAACCCCAAGCTATTTTGGTCATATGCTCGGCAAAACGGAACGCTCAACTCTGCAATCAAGCATGTGCACTCTGAATGTGGCTTGGTTACAAATGAAACTGATATAGCTGAGACCTTCGCATTCTCGTTCTCTTTATCCACTTTACCACATTGCGATTCTCATATGATATGGTACGGGTGCTCTATCCCTCCGCGTAATGAATCTTGGCCAATTTGCGTTACTGAAATTCAAGATTATCTCAATAATATTCGTCCTTTTAGCGCAGCTGGCCCCGATGACATCTCCCCATACCTGCTCAAAGCTTTATCGAGTTACCTGGCACCATTCCTGACTATTATCTTTGATAAAATTCTGGCCACTGGCAGTGTCCCAGAAGATTGGAAAACTGCAACCGTTGTTCCTATTCCCAAAAAAATTTTTGCATCATCCTGTGGTGATTATAGGCCAATAAGCTTAACCTCTTCTCTGTGCAAAGTTCTCGAACGCGCCATCAGCACTAGAGTCTACGATCATCTTGTCTCTCTTGGTATACTATCGTCCGCTCAACATGGTTTTCGTCACTCCCGTTCTTGTTTGACGAACTTGCTTACCGCGCGCGAAACTTGGACCCAGTCGTTAAGTTTTGGTAGCTCACTCGATATAATCTTTATTGATTTTTCGAAAGCCTTCGATCGCGTCTCTCATGATGGGATGATTAGGTTGTTAGCACACTACGGAGTATCCTCCATGTTATGCAATTGGATTCGTGATTTTTTGGACGGGAGATCATTTCAGGTGAGGGTTGGCAATAGCATGTCTTCTACTAGGTTAGTTAAATCCGGAGTTCCGCAAGGTACAGTCCTTGGTCCCTTGCTTTTTATTATATTTCTCAATGATCTTCTGTTACGCATAAACAGTCCCTGCCTGGCATTCGCAGACGATGTGAAAGTGTGGTGCGATAGCATCTCAGATCCTGATGGCCGGCATCTACAACATGATCTCCAGACAATCTACGACTGGAGCAGTGCTACCGGTATGACCATAAATGTAGATAAGTGCGTTCATATGAAACTCGGCAAATGTAAATCTGATCATGAATTCTATTTAGGATGTTATATGCTTCACAACATTTCTGTTTATAGAGACCTAGGGATTATTTTGAATAACGACCTTAAAACACGACCGAATACCGATTATATCTACGGTAAAGCCATGAAGGCCTTGTATTGTATTAAGAACACATTTAGTAAGCTGCATCCAAAATTATTTAAGCATCTCTACTGTGCGTTAGTCCGTCCGCATGTAGAATACTGCATCGCATCAACTTTTCCATCCACCAAGGCTGAGATGAAAAAGACCGAGTCGATTTTACGTAGAGGAACCAAACTTTGCATTACATCTCTTTATTCTTACAATGAGCGCCTAGCTTGCTTAAATACGCCTTCAACGGCCCAGAGGCTACTATATTTAGATCTTGTAGCGATGTGGCATTTGGTTCGTGGAAAAGAGGGGTTCCCATCCAATTCGATAAAATTGAGAAATTCGCGTCGCAGAGGTCACTCCCTTACGTTATTTAAATTCCCCCATGGCAAAATAAGGAGTGTGAGTAGGCTTTCCCACCGCGCATTGAATGTTTGGAATTCGCTGCCTGAAGACGTCGTCAATGCTACTAGCAATAGACACTTCAAGAAGATGCTGCTGAAGTGGATTGTGAACTCTAATTTGGATTCGTGGATGTATTTTAATTGATATTTTAAAATGCAATTTGTGAACAGTTGAAGCAGCCATTTGCAGCTAGTAACTTGTACACTATAATAATAATTATTAGCTCGGCTCGTTGTAGTGCGTTTAGAATTGTTTAACTCCACCGATGGGAATTAGTCGTTGCAGATATTCGCTTACAGTAATGCAACTGTATGTAATGACTTATTGACTCGTTGCTTGGATTGTTAACTTGCGAGTGTAGGTATTATGTGTTACTAATTAATAATTACTAATAATTACTAATAATTACTAATAATTATATTATTAATTTTTTTAATAAAAAAAGTTTATTCGAAATATTTACATTTAATAAGGTTCCCGCAATTGAACCATCAAATTAATAACATTAGTGAAAGAACAAATTCATTTAATACCAAGGAGTTTAATTCAATCCTCCTCCACTGGTGGCAATCCCATGTTTCCTTCGGGTGATCTTGCCGCCCGAATTATCATTGAAGCTGCCTTCGCAAAACCGAAGCCGATTCTGCTACGCAGTGCCCTGATGCAATCTCCTTATTACATATTGTGTCGCAGAGCTTTTGGCATTGCAATTCGGCTCAAAATGGAATTTGCGGTAATACCAATATAGGTATTTGTTTAAGTCCATTATAATATAATTCACCATTATAATATTTGCAATCAGTTACTTAATATATTCAGATTGTCATCTCGCAATTTCACTTTCTTAGATAGAAATTTTCACTTTCTTAGATAGAAATCAGAAAGATTAACTATTCCGTAAGCGTAGCGATCTGAAAAAGTTTGGTATTTAAATTAAATTGTTTTTGTTTTCAGTATATAATTTTCATTTTTAATTTGGGTTTTAAATTTTGTTTTTTTTTACAATTTTAATGTCAAGTTCGCATACCAGGGTTCCATATAGTTGGCATTATAACCACTACAATATCCTCTCACCGTTTATACTATTTCAAAATCCTAAGAAATTGAAACCTGCACCACAATTGAAATTTTTCTAATTCCTACAGTATTTAAATTTTTATTTTTATTAATTGCTTATTTCCAAATTCATTTTGTGATAATTTTACCTATTTAATTACTTCTACCTTAAAAAAAACAAAATTTATTTACACTAACTCGGTCAATTTTATAGTTGTTAATTTTTTTAATTTTGTTTTAATTAAATTATCAATTTTTAATTTATT